>WEKY01011624.1:88435-257897 GCA_013390045.1 Picathartes gymnocephalus
GGGGGGAATGGAGCGTGGGGGCGGGGGCTGTGTAGAAATAGCCTGGATAATTAAGAGCAGATAGGGGACCATCCAAGTACTGGCAAACAGTGCCGAGAGAGGCTCCTGCCTTGCTGATCTCAGGGATGCGGGGCCGGGAGCACTTGCTGGCACAGAGGATGAGCAGGGCTCCCAGCTCCAGTGCTGCCCGTGCCGGTGGCTCGGCTGTGCGAGGGCTGCTGGGTGCCAGGGACACTTCCATTCCTCGAACCTCGCTCATGGCAGCGCTGCTGCCATCCCTGTGCTCCAAAATCCGTGGGAAATTGGCCGGGCTAGGGGTGCAAGAGGGGCATTGCCACGGAGCAATTACAGCTACACAGGGTCAGTGGGGAGCAAACGCAGCCCTGGCTCTCCCAGGTGGGCTGTGCTGTGGAAAGGCAGAGCTGTTTTCTCTCCCTGCAGCCTCCTGCTGTGGTATCGGCTGGGAGGGTGCCCGTGTCCTGCTCCGCACCGGCTGGGAATGAGGAGCTGCTCCCTTCACCTGTTCCCCAGTTTATGGGACCAGTGTGTAGTGGGAAAAGACCAGCGCTAACTCTGATATTCAGCCACAGCTCTGCAGCTGCTGCTAGCGTTTGTGCTGGTTACTACATAATATTGGTGAATAATAACACCTGACCCAGTAGAACAAGAACTCTTTTATCAAACACATTTAAAGAAAAATGACAGTCCGTGTAGCATGTAATAGGATGGATGATAAATCACAAAATGGGGAAAAACAATTGTTACTCCTGCTGGTACGAGTTCCTATTCAGAAGGTCCATAAGTTATGTTTTTGATGACATAAATTTAATGAAGTTCTCTGGAAATGCTGACCAGAAGTCAATATACAACTCAGTCCCAAGAAGTTTCCTAATACCTTTGTTTGTTTTAGGTAATAGATCTGTTCATGTGTATCTCTCCTATTAAGTGCTGTGATATGATACCATGATGAAGTTACAATATGGAGTTTGACTAAAACAGCTCTATTAGAAATGTCACCTCCTAACAAATTAGCAGTTGGGATGTTTGCCCTCTGGTTACAAAACCTTGTTCCTTTATTTTTTGCTATAACTTATAATAACAAAGCCTGTGATGTAAATGTCTTCAGGGTATATTTCCAGTAGCAAAGTGTGAAACGTGTTTCAGTGGGGATATGGAGGGGGAACAGACTTCTTTAAAATTCAAGACAAAGGATTTTTTGCCTTGGGCGTTCCAGCTGCAGCTGCTGTTAATACCCACATATCTGGTTATGTAATCCACAACCTTTAAAATGGACAAACAAAACAAAAACCCCCCTCAGAAACGTAGTTGCTAATTTCTCTGGAATTGATTTATGATGGAGAGGTTGCAGATTTCAAATGAGTGAGGTGCTGTTTGTATTTACAGCTTTAGAGCCTGGGGATCAAGCCAGAAAATGGAATGAGATTTGGATTTTTTTTTTTAACTGAAAATAGAAATTCACAGGTCTTACTCCAAAGCCAGTGCAAAGACCTGCACTGGGTCCTATGTTTTTCCTTCAACGGGGCATAGGAAGAATTGCAAATTTTAAAAGAAATATAGAAAAAACGCCCCAGGCCTCCAAGGCGTGGCTGATCCCAGCTCTGCTTGTGTTGTAGCAGGTCAAGGGGGAGCTCCTGTCTCTGGTTCACCAAGGGAGGCAGATTCCTGAGATGCTGTCCCCAAACCTCTGCCAGTGACAGCAGGGCAGGCATCGTCTCACACCACAGCCCACCTGGCTCCAGTTCTCTCCCGTGTTGGGCTGCTCTGTGCAGGTGGGAGAAGATCTTGATGGGAACTTCTCCGTGTCCTTTGCCAGTGGCAGTGTTCCCAGAGGAGTCAGCAAAGGCTGACGAGCCAGCCTGGGTGTGTAGGGCTTTGGGCAGGGCCCTGTCTCCTGGGAAGGGCAGTGCAGGCAGGGCAGGAGAGGGCACGAACCCTGGATAGCCAGGAGCAGGGGGCAGGAGGAAATGGTGGGTTTGGTGAGCTGTGATCAGCACATGCATGAGTTAGTGGGTATGGCTGTGCAAGCCTTGGGCCTCGGCTTCTCTGCTGGGGGGTTTTGTTTTACCAAGCCAGCACATTCATGGTTAATAATCTTTGCCATCACCCTTCCTGGGGATCAAAGAATGAGCTAGCTTGTGCTCCTCAGGAGCAGTGCCTGCTTTCATTTCAACAAAGGAAACAAGAGACAGAGACAGTCTTTGGTTAGATATAACTAAGTGTTGCTTTTTATTTTTAAGATGCCACAGAGAAAACTTAGTGTAGAAGCTTAATCCATAATGGTGACACTTCACTTATCCAGGCAACTGGGAAGTGCTTAAATAGTGAAGCCTGTGGCTTAATTATTTACCTGTGGCTTAATTGGGTGTAATTCTACTGAAGAGTCTGTTTATTTTCCTATGGAGAGGCTCTAAGTTGCCTCTAAATGAAAATGTTACTGGTCTCTACCTGTGTGCCCCTTGACTTCAGCAGCACAGAGCTCATTTAAATTGCAGAAACTTGTAAAAAGACATGTTTTCTCTGGTGCAATCAGCCTGTGTTTTCCTCTGGTTTTGCAGCTGGGAATGTGTATCGGGAGGTGAGAAAACCCCTCCCATATTTCTGCACATATTGTTCTGCTCAAACCTGGCACAAAAACTATTGCTGATGCTGTGCTGGGGAAGAGAGGCTCCCCAGAGGAGAGAGAAAACATTGGAACCCCCTGGAGCTGTCTCTGGAGTGATCCCACACTGGCACCCTTCATGTGAGCCCAAAGGTCTTAGGAGTAAGAGTTCAGGGAGGCTCTCCTCTTGTTGGTATTCCACATGCTTTTCATCCTCTGCAAATTCCATGTTGGTAATTTTTTCTGTCTCAGAGCTGGGAAGGATCCTTTTTTCAGGATCAGATACTCAAAGTTATTCTCACATTAGTGTGTCTGTGGGTATTTGCTGTTTATATTCCAGGCACAAATCCCTGGTGAACAGAGGCAGACCAGGGGCTCTACCCTGGCCACTCATTCTTATTTAGATGACCCTTTTGACTTCAGTGTGTTATTCCTGCATGCCTAAGAATAGTTTTCCTTCGTGAGAGGTTAGAGGATTGAATACCAGGGCTTTTCATTTGCATATCCTGGTTAGAGGCTAAACCGTTGCATCCAAGTGTGTGGAAAATCTCTTCCTATTGTTCTGCCAATGTGAAGTCCTAGGAAAAGATTTTTATCTTGAATATCCATTTTATTCAAACTAAATGTGCTCATATACATTCTGGGTAGGTTTTCAATTCAGAAAGCTGATTTTTCTTCTCTCCATTCCCCCTCCTTCACACAGCAGTTAATACCAGGAACCTCCCTTTGAATATCTGTAGGCAATTTCCTTATAGTACTTGGACCTCCAAGCTTCCTTGGACTTCTACAACAACAGAAGCTTTATATCATTGGTTTTTCTCCCCAAAATGCTTAGTTTCTATTAACAACCTTACAAAAGGGCAGTGTATTACTACGTGGTGATCCCAATGATAAATGAAGCACATTATATGTGAAGTAAAGGCTCTATTTATCCTTACTCTTTTTTTTTTCTTTTTCCAGAGTCCCAGCAGGTTTAATGTGAGTAGCATTTGATGACCTTCATAACAAATCAAGACTAAACCTCAGTGCATTCTCACAAAGGTGGACAGTATTGCAGACATTTTTTATATTGAAATAACAATAAGAGCAACGAGCTCTATTAGTAGTATTTGATAATGCAAAAAAAGTTAATGTTCACTGAAAGCCAGGTGCCAGCACTGTTTGATTGTTTACCAACACAGTCATAAAGAAACAGAGTTATTAAAGGATCTGAAATCACTCAGTAATTCAGCTGCTGACGTTGATGGATGGAACTTGGCTGTTCCTCTTTGCTAAAGCTGCTGACTGGATAAATGTTTTATTCATGAAGCCCAGGGCAGGAAGGGATGCCAAAGGTTTAAGAATATTTTAAGAAACTCTTTGAGATGTCAAGCAAGTTAGCAGGTGTTGTTAAGCAAAGGAGCTGAAGTACTACATTTAAAGATAACTGAGCTCTCAACACATACAACAACAATACATCAAAAGCCAGGATGCAATTCTTGTCTTGAGCAGTATATGGAATGATGAGTTGGGAATACAAGTCCTTTTATTTCCTGCACCTTTGTACCTTCAGTCATTGCACAGCCTTGTCTCTTTGAGCATTGTTATACCAAAGGGAATTTTCACACATCAGACTGTGAATTTAGGTTTGGAAAGAAATAAATATTTAGATAGTAAACCCTACAAGGTCACATATTTATATCAAAGACAAAATAAATTGTATTATGACAATGATCATGGAAATTGCAGCCAGGAACAAACAATTTGTGTCAGAATAAGTGGCCTCTGCCTGACTGCTCAGTGGGAGAAGTTGTTCAAAATGGTAGTTATTGAAGGAGGCTACTATCAAAATACAGAGTAATGAGGAATTTCCCTTTATCCTCTTCACCCTGCACCTGCCTTCTCTTTGTCCAATGTCTGCCAGCAGCAAGTTGTAGAACTTCTCACCTTTTTGGTGGAGCTTTGCAGCAGTGAAGGTCTGGCTTGTGATTTAAGTGATTCTTTCAAATGCCTTGATTTTGTTCTACAATAATTCAGACCTGGATCTATTGTTGAATTTCGTAAAAAAATTTATTTTAATTGAAAGATGTGTTTTGCATAAAGAATTTTAATGAAGAGATCCTTAGCCCCACAGTCTCCTGCATGGGCAAGTGTTTGAATATTTCATAATCAATATTAATAACTTCTTTTAAGTTGCTGCAGTCTCATAAGAGCAGAACAGATGAGCTCTTGATGAAACTGAACTGTCAGTCCGAACACTGTGACATTAGGAAATAGCTCCATTTCCAAGTCTAGCTGTGTGAAATGTCCTTTCTTGCCAAGGGAGCAGCAAAGTATAGTTTAAATGTGCCTTATTATGACATCTCATGAGTATAAAAATTTGGAAGGGTATTAAAAATGAATAATTAAAACTGGGGACTGATAGATAATGGCAAATAAAAAGCAGGTAAGTACTGCGCTCCCACTGCCCTTTTGATTTGCAGAGATTCAGTGCTAAAGACCAAAAGCCTGTTTCTCATGGGCCCTAGGTAAAATTCAAATCCAATAGACTGACAGTGAAAAATACTGTCAAAAAAAAAAAGCTGTCAAGTTGTATCAAAATAAGTCACCATATTACCTCCCTTTATCTGTCAAAGACATTGATTATTTTCAATAGAGGAGCCCTCTGACAGTTGTTGAAACTGAAAAATCCTGTGTTGGAACGTTTTGGTTGACACATGTCACTGTTTCTTAAACAGATAAGTCAAATATGTTATTTTTGACTCTTTGTAAGAGCAAGGGTGTTTATGTAGTATTTTATGAAAGATAAATAATGCAGAAGCAAAGGAACATGCATTAGCACTGGATTTTCTCAGCTATTTGTACCAGTGGGTTTTTTGTTGCATCTTTCAAAAATGTTCTTTGCATAAAATCACGTGTTCCTTTGGTGGCTGTGATATGTTGCAGGGATTTGCTAAGATACCCTGAAGTAATTCAGATAATCAGTGAACCATATTGGTGCTATTCTTGATCGCAGCTGTCAGTTTACTGTTGGCTACACTGAACCTGCGTTTCCCACCAGCCACACGTCCGTAGCAGTGATTCAGACATTCATGTCCTGCCAAATGCCCGCTCGTATTGCACGTGGACAAACCAAGAAGGGCAAAATAAGGACTGCATCTGGGACTTGCTGCCAGTTTTTGGGGCGAAACTGGGACTAAGACTCTTCCCAAACTCTTTCTGTGCCTGTCAGTTTTCAAGTGGTGGATTTGGACAACCGTGGTTTACAGGTGTTGGCTTTGCAATCCTGCAGGACACGTTCAGCAGAAAGGAATGTTCCAGCTCAATTCTTATGTTTGAAATAGCGACCTCTTTCCAGCTGAAACCTTAGCAAATGGGGAATGTTTCAGTATGGTCCCTTGGGAGGGGGCTGTTGAGTGGCAGAGCCCTTGTGACTTGCTAGCATTATTAAGGAGAGAACTGGCTGAAGCAGCAGCAGCAGCCAGAGACAGGCTAATACCCCTGTAGACAGTCTTTATTATTCATTAGCACATATTGTACTTCCTCCTAAATATAATTCAGGCTACACTTGTATCACATTAAGATAACACTAAATCTTTCTGTAATTTGAAGGAAATACTATTCCCAGCTGTTGCAGAAGTGAACTAAACAAAACCCAAAGAGATGCTAAAGGAACAACCATAAAACTTCAACTGCATTTGGCACAGATCTCCTTTGGTGCTGTTTATCACAGAAGTGGTTGGAAGCAAACTCTACGCTTGTGAACATGATGATTTTGTGCTCCTGGCATCTCACACCTTGGGAATTACTGTGTCAAAGTGAAACAAACTCTCAGACCCCTCAGATGTTTGAGCACTTTGCTGCTCCTGGGGCAGTGGGGTGATTGATGAACTGAGCAATCAGGTTCCTGAAGCAGGTTGTTGTGAGGGACACAGCAGTCCAATAATTTGACTGCTGGTGAAAGTGAGGTGCACAGGGACTGAACTTCAGAGACATGTGGGTGCCTAGTTCTGTCTCAGTGTAACTGAAGTGGGGCCCTAAACTCCAGTGAGAGTTGGCCTGTGCAGCGTGGCTCTGCCTACACCAGCTCAACCTGAATGAAGGCCAGCATTTAAACAGCCTCTCTGTTGCAAGCTTGTCCTAAGGCTGTAAGCTCTTGTCATTTTGGTTTGCATTTTTACAGCATTTAGTGGGATAAGGTCCTTACCCATGCAGCTGCTCAGCAGCTGTCAAGATGAATTACTATTAATGGTAACAATAATAAAAATAAACAAGTGTAAATAGGGATAGCAACAGGCTCAGAGTTCTGACAGACCTGGAAAGCTTTGATCTTATGTTGGTAGAGATCAGGATGTGCTGCCTCCCCACATGACAGGCTTGGATGGAGGAAAGAAAAAAAAGAGCTATAAACATCGCCTGTAAATTTTGCCTCTATCATCCTC
This sequence comes from Picathartes gymnocephalus, assembly GCA_013390045.1. NCBI lineage: Eukaryota > Metazoa > Chordata > Aves > Passeriformes > Picathartidae > Picathartes > Picathartes gymnocephalus. The sequence continues at coordinate 95,477 of WEKY01011624.1, forward strand.
CTCAGACTCCCTCCCCCATTAGCTCTGATGATTTACTCAGAGTGTGTGTCTCAGTACCAGCAAAAAACCAACTCTGAAATTAACCCCAGCAAACTTACAGTCTCACACCTGACCCCGGACCTGTGCAGTGCTGGTCATCCAAGTGGTAATGGATGGCTCGGTGTAAAGCAGAGGAGAAATGTGCCATTAAAAGGGAAGCAGGGACTGAGCTGCTGAGTGGTGATAGCCGTGAAAAGACACAAACCAACGCAGGGTTCTGACAGTGTGTTGTGTTCAGAAGACAGAGAGGCAGAGAGGGGAAAAAGAAAAAAAAGGGATGTCTCTGTGTATGTGGCCAAAAAGGAATTGCAGCATAAGCCAGAAATGACAGCGTGTGGATGGGCTGCCTGTCGGGGAGGGAAGCACCAGCCTTTGGGGGCTGGCACTGGCCAAAAGCCTCCTGGATAATGGGAAAGTGCTGCAGGAGTTGGAGGAGGATCTGTCCGGCAGCAGGTGCTACCCAGTGTCCGTGGAAATGAACTGAGGACAGGGAAGGAGCCTAATTTACAAGGCAAGTGGCAGACTGTGATTTTTGTCTAAGTGCAGATTTGCTTTCTGAGCAAATCAGATTTATGCTTCTTTCAGACAATTTTGCTAATAAGCCAATGACTCAGAACCTGCAGCAGATGGGATCCTTTAGCTGAGGTAGAAGCTATTGCTTTTGTCCTAAAAGGAAAGTTGCTGTTTTTCCTTTCTAGAAAACTGATCCCTGGAAAATGTGATGATTTTTTCTTCCCATCAGAAACACAGCTTTTTCAAATAACACCCAGCTATGCTTATGAACTCTTATCTAATATGCAGAAATTCTCATTAGAAAAAAGTTACTAGTGACAACTTAGTATGTCATACGCTGGGGAAAATATTTTTTAAAATCAATTCCTGTAGTTAATAATATCCCAGAAGCCACTGCCAACAGCCATGGCGCTGAGTGGTGATTTGTGGTGAGCTCTCTAGGCATCTGAATGGCAAGATGCCTCCTGCAGGAGGCTGCTGCCAAGAATTTGGGAATATTTCTCTGGTAGGAAGAGGGCTGTCTGCGTACTTCCATATCTTTGGGCACTGAATTTTGATATCCAAGTCGAGACCAGTGATGAGTGGAATTCCTTGGAGGTCAGTGTACCTCTCCTACAAAGGCAGGCTGAGAGAGCTGGGGTTGTTCAGCCTGGAGAAGAGAAGGTTTTGGGAAGATTTTATAGCACCTTCCAGTACCCAAAGGGTCTGTGAGGGAGTAGAGGGGGACTTGTTACAAGACGTGTTGTGGTAGGCCAAGAGGAAATGGATGTAAATTGAGAGTAGGTTTATATTAGACATTAGGAAGAAGTTCTTTACTGTGAGGGTGGTGAGGCACTGGCACAGGTTGCTCAGAGAAACTCTGGATGCTCCATCCCTGGAAGTGCTTGAGACCAGACTGGATAGGTGAAAGGTGTCCCTGCACATGGCAGGGGGTATGGAATTAGGTGATCTTTCAGCTCCCTTCCGACCCAAACATTCTATGATGAAATCCTTGGAAAGGAACATCCATCTAGATGAGAAACTGCTGAAGATTCCCTTCACTTCTCTTCTTCCCTCTGCAAATGTTCAAAAACTTGATTCCCTCTAAAATAATTCAGCTTTTTTTTTTTTTTTTTTGGACAGAAAAGCATTCCCTCTATAGGAAATTTCTGATGGATGGCAGTGAGCATGAATATATCATTATAAAAAGACATTCTGAATTCAAAAACCTTATGTGGTCTGAATTTCACTGAGAGGGGTATTTCTTTCCACAGGCTATAGAAGTGTGTGGTACAGGGGGTGGTGAAACCTTTCCTGACATTGTTTTGTTTAAATCCCTTTGAAGACTGTCACGTTCACCTTTCTTGAAAATTGTGTTATAGCAGCCAGAGGAGGAGGGTTAGTTTGGCTTGGTGATGTGCATGTGAATGCACCCTGGGAAGTGACAGAGGGCACTTTACTACTTCCCTCTTTGTAGACTTGTGGTGCAGGTGCAGAAAGTGGAGGTTTGAGATTTGAAAATGCTTTAAAAATAAATTAGGTTTTTATTTATGTTATGATACATGCATTCTTTGAAAATCATGTCTCTGTCAAGAGGTCCAGTAATTACACGTACGGACATTTGTATGGCAGGCACCCCTTGAGCCTGTACTCAATATTTTATGATAATCTGAGAAAGTAAGTAGTAGCAAATTGCTGAAATTTGATGCTCCAAAATTTAATCAAATCTAAGTGTGACTAAGAATTTTCTTTGGATTTACCAAAGCTATATTAATCAAAATACTGATAATAAAATGCAATGTGAGTTAAAGGAAGTTGCTATTAATTATATGGAACAGTTGATTGTCTAATGGGGTGAGTTTCAAAAGAAAAAAGTATCTCAGAGGACTCAATGGAAAACATCTGCTGAGGTCTGAGCAGTGATCAGGAAAGCATAAATATAAAATGGCATTACATTAATTTGTTGAATAGAGGACAACACTCAAAATATGACAGTGTTGTTCTAGAGATGGTGATGTGGCCTCACCTTGAGAAGCATGTTTAGTTTGGTTACCCTAATTAAAAAATGATAGCGCAGGAAATAGAAGAGGTTCAGTGAAGGGCAGCAAACCTAATCAGAAGCATAGAAAATACTTTAGAGGGAAGATTTGCATGCAGCAGAGACTGCAAAGGTTAGGTCTGTTTATTTTAGGGAGAACAATACATGGGAAGTGCCACTGAGAGGCTGTGATGGATATAAATACAAGACCAATACCATGGCTTTTTCCTCTCTTGGATAAAAAAGAGAGATGTAAAATTAAATTTGAAGTCAATGCATTGAACAGCTTTAATAGGAAGCACTCTTAACCTAAGTTTTAATTAGCCGATGGGACTCATTGCCACAAGGCAGGATATTGAGACTGACAGATTGGCATCGTTTATATGATTAGCAACATCATCTGCAGTTGGGTGGGATGCAGCTCCATCCTTTGCACTTTGGGCCGTATGCTACGCACAGCTTATCCCCCAGGCATGCTGGTGTACAATCCTCCTTTATGGGATTTTACAGGGCCTTTTGAAGCAGCTGGCACAGGTTGGTCTCTAGGCCGTTGCTTGACTCCAGCAGTTTGAATTCTATGTTAGTGACAAGGACTGGGTAATAATTCCAGGATAAAAAAAATAACTGCAGAAGTTTGGATTATTGTGGTTTCTCCCCAACCCACCTTTGCGACTCCCCTGTGAGCTGACTGTGAGTACATCAGCTTTGAGGAGAGTTTTTGGCTTCCCGTGGAAGGTGTCCATTTGCCCATTCTGGATCGATTTATTTTGCTTTCTTTGTCCTCTTAATAGCTTGCATCCCTTACAGTCTTTAATTATTGCACATTTTGGACTTTTTCACTCCAAACCAGCTGCCATCAATAAACTGGTCCAGTAATTATTTCTCTGGCTTCAGAAAATGGCTGTCGTGAAGTCAGAGGCAGTAGGAACAGGTGGACTGCAGAATGCCTGTTTGATTTGGTAAACAGCATTAAAAAATTGGCACTTTGACTTTGTCCCTGTAACAGACCAGTTCTACAGCTCTTGTTGATCACATGCTGCATGTTTTCCGATGTCATAGCATACGTTCTTTGCCATTGCAAGATATTAATTGCTATTTTTGTTTTCTTTTGAAAATGTAGACAGTTAAAAACACATATGAAATATCCAGGGGATGGGAATCCTTCAAATGTCCGTTGGTGTTTGGTTGGGGAGAGCCCTTTGGGGAAAGGGGAGGGTACAGATGGATGGACAAAGTCAGAGCAGGCTGAGCCTGGGGTACAGCACCGGCACAGATGCTCTGCTCTGTGCAGTTCCAACTCCATGCCCAAAAATTGTGCTCTGAGGCACTTTATGCTTGTAGGACAGTTTAGCCTAATGTGGAGCTGGTAACTTGGCACTCAGGAGTCCTGCAGTCTGTTCTTGGCTCTGCTCAGGCCTCCTGGGTGAGCTTAGGGAAGTCACTGCAGAAACCTCAGTTCTCTCCAGAATGGGGATTGTGAACCTCTAGTCCCACAAAAGGGCTCTGTGAGCTGCTGGGGAGCAGTGAGACTAAATTTGGGGTGGGCTGGTTCCTGCTCCTCCTGAGGGTGGTGCTGTGCATGGGGCCATGTCGGGGTGCAGTCACCCCCAGCAGCCCCCAGTGCTGTGAGCTGCTGGCTTTCCTGCCCCTCACAGCATCACAATGCAGCTTCAGTACCAAATAACACATCCGGACTTCTCTGTTCGTCTGTTCTTCCTGTAGTCTCAGATTTTATCCCATGTTCCCCTCAACAGTCACATTTGGAAGTGCTGTTTTCCACCGAGGCTCTCTGTAACCAGGTGCTGCAGGAAGGGCTTTGTGAGGCAGCCGATACTGAGGGGCTCAGAGGAGGTCATGGCTAATGAGAGAAACAATCCTGTCCCTAAAAGAGATCTAGGGGACTTCAGTTCCCTTGCTATCCTCTCCACATTGCCTGGAGAGCAATCTTCATCTCTTTGGGAGAGGAGGCAGCTGCTGCTCCTCCTGGGAGCACTGTGCAAAATTAATTCTCCACTGCAGGTCACAAAGGAGTAAGTAAATAGATTCTTCTGTTATTCTCCCCTAGGAGTGGCTGAAAGGTGGTGACAGTGGATTTGTTCCTCCTGCCACTGCTTAGCCTTTAGGGCACATATATGGGGACCCTATGCCATGAAGCATAAGAAAGGGGGAGAGAAACTCTTGGGGGGCTCCCCCTGCCCCACAGATGAGAGATTTGCTTCTTCCTAGCACAGCAGTATGGTGATTCTTCATCTTAAGGGCATGCTGGATGGCAAAAGTGGGCCAATACCAGCTTTGTATGAAACCTGGTGGATTTTAGACAGAAGAGAGCAGTGTCCCTGCACATACAGACATCTAAAGATCCTGTTGTTCTGCTTCCCATGCTACCAGTGCAGCTGTTAAAGCTCTGGAACATTTTTGGACAAAGAGTACAATGCTCCTGTGAGACTTTAAAAATGAATTAATAGAACATTGATTTAACTTACAGGCTTTTTGCAATGCCTTTTTTTTCCAGGCAATAAAAGTCTACTTGCCAGTTGTCCAGCCAGAAGCCAGTATCTGGAGTTTGTGGAGGGCCTTGGTTAATTAAGATATGCATTATCAACTCTGCTTTGGGCTGCTTGTGAGAGAATGTAAAAAGCACAACTAGACAACTGTCTTTTCCTCCTGTTTTGAGACTCATTCTTGATCCCACTGTGATTGCCAGCAGCAGACAAGGAACAGAGCCAGAAGAGTGAAAATTAATAGTGTTGGCATCTGAAATCTCCATCCGTGAGCTTAAAAACATGCCTGCTTTGGATTGGGCCTTTATTTGCAGGGGACAACAGCTCATTCCCCTAGTCTGAGTGCTGGAAAACTTAAAAATGGAGTGTGAAGACCCCTGCTGCTATTTTGCACAAGGCTTCAGACAGCACGTGGACTTCTTTGTGGTCAAAAGGAATATGTCCTGTTGTCTATGAAACTGTCTGTTCAGGCATGTGCATTCTACAGAGTGGCTCTGTTTTTAATAGTCAAGGGTAAAATGGTATCCTGAGGAGTTTCTCCTCAAGTATTATAGGTGTTTGGTCCTTGACACACGGTTTTATTGAATGAGAAAGCAGCAGTGCTTTGTTCTCAGTCTCCATCTTCCCCTTTGCCACCTTTCTTCACTCACAGGCACTCTGCTTCCCTCCCTCTGGCTGACCTGCACTAGGGCAGAAGCCATCCTTGTCCTTCCCATGGGGACTTTCCCTGCCTGCCCAAAGCCTCAGGCTACCTAGGAAAGCCTCGGTGTGCGTGTTTTACATTCTTCATGGTGCAAAAGTGATTGGGAGCCACCTGGCCTGGAAACGCAGCAAACTCCAGGCTTCAGCATATCAAGTGTCCTCTTTTCTTTGGAGATGAATGTATCATGAAAGGTCTCCTTGGGTATGGGCACGTGGTTCCAGTGAGACGCTCACTACCTCTTTCCTAGACCATCAAAACTTGTCTGGTTTCTTCAGCCTGCTATGGCTGAGTTGTGTTTGCCCTGAAAAGGGGTTAGGGAGGGCTCTGAAGGCAGTCAGCAGCTTCCAGAGCCAGCTATTCCCCAGGGAGGAAGGAAAGCTCCTAAGCCCTAGATAAAACGCTCATCACTTAGACAAATGTGCCGAGATCCTCAAATCCTCCCTAGAAATAGGGGATTGCAATATTAAACATAATTATGAAATGTCTATAGAGCTGCAGCTACAGATGGAGCTTTACGAGTGGTTTGAAGTAATGCTGCAACAGCATCAATTATCCCCAGCAACTGCACAAAGATATTTTTAGGGTGATATTTTCATTTTAGAGCAGCACTCGGTCACTTGCAGCCACTAGCCAGGTGCCACCTCTCCATTTGCACCCCAAGCATGCAGTGATCTCTCAGCAAAGCATGGCCTGTCCTGTTCTCTTGCCTCAATAATCAACAGCTCAGATGAACATTTTCCCCTATCTTGACACCTCTGCTGTCAAACTTGCTGTGAATGAAGGAGCCTGCCTCTCTTTTCCTGCAGCTGTGAATATTAGCTACAGAGTAGCACTAAATCTTGTTTAAGCTACAGTAATTCCACCCAGTGATGAATGTCACTACCTGAATAATTTGGGTAATTTCCTGCAGCTCTAGTGTACTAGCAGAGAAATGAATGTTAATTTACTGCTAATTTAGTATACTAACCCTTAATTAGCAATGAGCAAGCTCTGAAATATTTGATTCTGAAAGCTCATCAAACTTTTACTAGAAAAAAAATTCTCCCCTCCCAGCTGAACTCTTCATTCTATTTGAGGTTATTAGCAAAATGCTATGGGTGTGCCATTCATTACCTCTCACTAGGATATATGTAGCTGGGAACACCCCCATTTTCCACTCTTGCTGCAGAAATCCATTAAGAAGATTCTTGCTCTTATGCAGTATATTCAGCTGTTGTAGGGTATTGCCGTGTGCAGAGATGCTGTAGCTTTACTGACAGGCAGGATTAATCACAGAATCATTTAGGTTGGAAAAGACCTTTAAGATCATTGAGTCCAACCATAAGCCTTACACTAATTGCACAGATTATCAATGACTGGTGTCTAAAGAGGTGAGAGAAGGGCTGAGTGTGTCTAATGGGCTGGGCTGTTGCTGCAGGAGGCAGCACATGGCTCTGTGGAAAAGCTGGATGACAAGATCATCTCCCACTTTCCTCTCTGGGCTGTTTTGCTCTTTTCCAACCAGGTCTGGTGTATCCTACTCAATAGTTCTATCGCTTTTAATTTTATTCTTTTTGTGTGATAATTTGCAGAATAAGGCAGAGCACAGCCTGAACAGGGGCCTGTGTGAGCAGAGTGGGGCATCACAAGCAGCCCTGCCTGTGGATGGAGAGTGTGTGCAGGGGGTGAGTGGTGATGGGAGGTGGTGGGGCAGGAGGAGAAGGGACTCAGGGAAGGAAATGAAAGAAAGATGTGAGCGTTAGTGGAACTGCTGAAGCCAAGCCAAGCACTAAGCTGGGCAGTGGGCCAGTACATGACATATCTGTGCCTTTGTGTGGGTATTGGAGGATTTTTGCAGAGGAAAGACTGAACTGTCAGGTGAATTTTGCTATTGTTGGAGATAAAGTCAAGCAAAGCCCCATATTGCTGGGGTGGTCTGCTAATTGTCCACCAGAAATTTCCCCTGCTGTGCAGGATTATTCAGGTGTCATCCAGCCCAAAAGCTCAGTGATGAGAGGAAGAAGTTTCAATGCTGAGGAAAGACACTGTGTGCCTTTCCTGTCCCCAGAAAAGGTGGAACTGCCTCAGAGGGGAGAGAGGGTGGGAAACTGCTCATGGTGAGTTTTTATGCCCTGACTGGGAACAGGTTACCCAGCACCCATCACTGCAACTTGATTTCCTACAGCAAAAAATGAACTTTCCTGTTTCAATCTATGCAGATTTATCCTTCCAAAGTGCACTCTTGGTGTGGGCTGCTTTGATGTTTCTGCCTGGGACCCAGTATTTACCTGACATTTGTCAGTCCCCCTTGTTCTACTTTCCCTGCTGCTTCTTAGGCTCCTCTTCTGGCCTCCTGTTGGTCACCTGGTTGAGTGACAAGGACTGAATTTCTAGTGCTAGGGGTAATCAAAAATGTCCTCTGTAATACAGGATTCACTGAACAGCATCAGTCAAATCTTTCAAGAAGTTAATGGAAGGTCTTCTCCTGGAAACAACCAGTGCTGGATATTCAGAGAAGTGGCTGTGGCAGATAAGCTCCAGTTTATCTGCTGGCGGGTGAGGTTGCTGTGAGGATGGGTGGGTGCAAATTGAAGCCTGTCCAGCTAGGCAAGGACTGCTGCAGCTCCAGATGGGTCAGAACCACCAAAGTGCAGTGTTTGACAGCCTTGCCCCCCTGCCAGTGCCTGGGCAGCCCCTGGCAGCACACAGATCCATGATGCCATCTTCCAGATCCTCCCTGCTGCCATGAGACCAACTCCAGCTCAGGTTCCTCGAGAGGGATTCGCAGTCACACAAGTGAAAAGAGCTGTGCTGAGAAAGGAGCCCCTTCTAAGGTGAGGGAAGCTGTTGGATGACAAGCTGTTTTAAAATGTAGGCCAACCCTCTACTGGCCATATCCCTCTTCCCTTCTCTCCCTCTTTTTCCCACTGTGTCTGCTGCCCCTCCTCAGGTCTCACCAAATTCCTCTGCAGCTGATGAACAACACAACAGAAACTCCAACACTTTTCTTCCTCATGTAAATGCCCCCCTTCAGTGCCAGAGGACACATTTCACACCAAATCTGACACCAGTACATTGATGACCCTCTTACTACCTCAGTCCTTCATAGAAGTGCATGTTCAGGGGTATATAGGCAAATTTATGCAAATTCTACCTCTTCCTCGCAGCAGTCCTCACCACTTTCTTTGCAGCTCCTGTAGCTGCTTGGCAGGGTAAACACCCAAATGCCTGGTGTAATCCATCAGCATGTCAGGTACACCTCTTCCATTTCATTTTTCTGAGATGTTCTCTGTTTTTAGGAGATCAGCATTGCTCCATTAGTTGCTCCTCTGCTCCTGCCAGGAGGAGTGGGGAGCTGTTTTATTTGCATATTGGGAAAAAAAGATGAAAAATGGCTGTGTGTGCTTTCCATTCAGCTTTCTCTCTAAGACTTTTTTTGATTTGTTGAGCCTTTCCTTCACAGAAGATAGTTTTCTCAAGGAAAATTTTGTCATTGCTAAATGAGCCATTACACAAAATAGAGAAGAGAAATATTTCGAGACTGTGATCTTCTCCTGCACCTCTAGGCAGAAAATGACTCTGATGTTCATATGCAGGTGAGAGGGATCCATTCTCCACCCTACTTGGTGCTGCTGACCTTGTTGGAGAACCAAACAACCATCCCTGTGCACCTCTTCTTGGGAGGGACAGATTCTACCCAGCTATTCTTTACAAGGGTTGAGCTGGGACAATTCCTTACTTACTCTTGTCTAGTTAGAGGCATATAAGAGCAGAATCTGACATCAAAATTAGCACTTAAAATACATTATTTAAAGAAGTATGCACTTCTATATTTATGTGATGGGTGTTTTACTACTGGAACACTTTAATAAGGGCATACATATTATGCTTTTCTTATCTGCACTGTTTTATTTAGACTCAAAGGCTGGGACTCATCTAACCTCATGTAGATGTGTTCATCATAGTTTGGACATGTAGTTTCCACTACAGTCAGTGAGAGGCAACTGGTACTTTAGATCCAAAAAAATAGGTGTGTAAGAGCAGTGAGATGAATCTTAAAAGCACCTTTTTCACTCTGTTGATCACAAAGGACATTTTGGGTTCTGGGCCTCGAAGGGTCAAGCCTGCAGTAAGGTGAGTACTGCCCCACGCCAGAGTTTACTGCAGAACTCCAGGAAAGAAGGGGCTCTGGTGAACTCAGGAAGAGAAAACTTGAGTTTAATATGTGAAAACTTGTGTGTGTATGTGTGTGCTTTCTTAGTTGCTGTTTCATGTAACAGATGACTTTAGGATCTGTTTTACGACAGCCATAGAGGGATCAGTAGTCAAGTTTATAGAGTGAGAATTGCTAACCCAGGAAACAGTGGTTAAAGTAAAATTTAGAGCACAAGTTGGATAATCTGTGGGATGGGAGAAAGTCTAATGCAATGTTGTGGCCAGAAGTTACAGAGCAGATAACTGTGTATGTTAACAGGACTCTCAGTAAAATGGTGCTGTCCTAATATCTGTCACTGGGTGCAACTACATCCTGAACCTGAGAAGCATGATGAGATGGAATAGCCTCAGAGGACCATCAGGAAGCTCATGGCCTGTTTTCATTCCCATTTAATTGAGAAAGTCTGGAAGATCACAGCCCTAGTAATGAAAACTCACTCACCATCTGTAAGTTCTTGTACAGGGAGCAAGGGCTTGCCAAATTGCCCTTGATCCAGCAGAAGGGAAGGCCAGCAGTGGGTGGAGTATGGAACTGAACAAAGCAGTGGTGGGAAGGAGCAGGGCTTTCAGTGGGAGCTCTGCTACAGCACACCCCGATGACACTGGCTTCTGATTCACTGCCAGTTTTATAATCAGGATGGGGTGTTTTTCTAAAAGAGCTGCTGTAGTTCAGAGAGGGATTAGTTCAGGGAAGTTTGTGCTGTGCAGGAGGTCAATATAACTGATCACAACAGACTCTATGGGAAAAAAGGCTTTGTCTCCATAAATCATGGCTGTGGTTTTGTCCAAATGGTTTGGAAGCAGGCTCTTGTTTACTAAGCCGTAAAGTCTTTAAGCAGAAATTTAAATTTTCTTTCTGGAAGCTCTTTAAAATTGATTCCCACAGTAAACCCAGCTTCAGGAAATCCAGGACAATGCCAGTTAATTAATTAAGGCGATTAACAAGTAAACTGGTGCTTCCTTTGACTGTGGGCATGCAGTTGGCATTTTAGCAAACTTTTCCTCATAATAATAGTAATGCTTCATGGGGCTGTCACACTATCCTCCCCCACCTCCACCCTTTCCCAATTATAATTCTCTTCTTTTGATCTTGGAAATGTTTTTTGTTTTTTTTTTTTTTTAAATCTAAAATATGCTGCTTGGAGATGACATTTTGTGAAATGTTCGTTTTAATTATACAGGAGTGGTTATCACTGCAGGGATGTTGGCACTGGCTTTCGATGCAAAATCCCTTTTTTCTGCTGATTATATCGAGAAAGCTCTGCGAGCCTTAGGCACCTGAAAATTGTAATGCACCATTGTTCGCTCCTGAGAGCGGCAGGGAGCAGAAATTAAAGCTGAAGTGGGAGGGCAGTGTGGTGGCATCTAAACCAGCAGCCCATGAGGGCAGTGGGGGGCTGGCATACAGGTGTGCTGCTCCTGGCCCCAGCAGGGGCCTGACCCTGTGCTCACCCAGGGACCAGGGTGATGGTAGTGCCCACCCACGGAGGCCAGAGCCACGTGTTTCCCCTGCTTTGTTGGCTGCTAACAGCAAGGGAGGAGTGGAGCCGTGAAGGTTTTCCAGCTGGAGGAGCATGAACATTTCCCAGTGGAATAGCTGCCAGAGCTCATGGCTGTCTGTGGTGGTTTTGGCAGGGGTCTACGCGGGCCTCGGGGTGTAGCACCAGGTCCCTACACAGCTGCAGTGCACACCCCCGTGCCCCAGATGTGTGTGGGCAGGGCAGGCCTCCATCCATGCTGGTGCTGCCATCAGCCCCTCAGAGAGGTGCCTTGCCAGCAGCAGGCTGGGGAGTGGAGTTACCCTCTCAGGTGCAGCCATAGAGGTTTCCTCTTCCAACGACACACCTGTGGCTCTGGTGTTTACTCTGGGCCAGGCTGCTCCCTCCTGCATATCTAATACTTCTTGAGGCTTTTATTTGTCTCAGTGGGACTGCCTGAACAGCAAAGTGCTCCTTGATACAGGTACGGGTGGTATGATCTAAGCACACATAGGAACACTCCTCAGCTTACTGCTTTCATGAGGACATATGAAAAACCTGCAATAAATGAGGCTGGAGCAGTTTTTTATGTACCATGCCCAGGGCAGACATGTGAGATCTGCCCTGGGACCCAGGCAGGCAGCTGTGGCTTTCACCCATCCTGCTGGATGCAAAACATGAACTGTGGTCATCCTAGGCATGACTTTAAAACAACATTATTGCAGCTCTGAGACGTCCCCCCTGTCTTCAGATAAACTTCCTTGGTGTCATTCCCTGGTTTGAATTTGGCCCAGGGTACCCACATTAGCATTTCTGCTTTAGTGCACAGCCCATCTAATGGATCCGACAGCCATAAAGGGTTCTCCTTACACACTCTGCAATATGGGCACACAGGGAACTGAGACCTGAACTTAATGCTGAACAAACATGTGACTAATGGCAGGTTCTTCCCTAAGGACTTTATATTAAATAGATTCCTCTTCAGATTATTAAAACTTCTGGTTTGGTGCTCTAGGTGAAGATAGAGCTGAGTAAATCGTGGATGTTTTAGATCTCTAGTAAAAATGAAAAATTGGCAAGGTGGAATAAGCTGCCATAGTTGAGTGGCCAAAAAGAAATTCTCTGTACTCTGAAAAAGTAGTTTAGTTCTAGCACTTTAATTTTTAAAACTGTCCTGTCTTTTAAAAACCTAGCTCAATATTTAATTTTAAAATGGCATTTTAAAAATTAATGGTGCTGACAGTTTGTTTCCTTTTTGGGGCGAGACGAAAGGGATGAGAGTGACAGAAACAACTCAGTACAAGTCTTTTTTGTCCTTTCATTTCTGCTGTTCAAGAAATTTCATACTCAGAAAAATTAATAGATCTCCACTGGAATAATAACATAAAATGAGGCCTGTCTGTCTAATGCCATCCCACTGGTTTACTACCATGAAAAAGAAATAATGAATTTCATTCATAAATGTAAAAAGTGACTGCAAGTGCTTGGTATAAGCCAAAGCTGTTGCAGTGGGCAACACAGGCAAACTCAGCTATTAACTGAGATAAAGCTGCACTAAAGGAAGGGATCATTAGAAGATCAGCTGAGACTCCATTATTAATGAAAACTACTTCTACGTGTTAAAAGACTTCAAACATCTTTTAAAGAATGAAGCATGTAGCACTTGGAGAAGAAAGCTCAGAAGTGAAAGGTAACTCTAAAACCTTTTTGTCTTAACACAAAAGCATCTCAATTTCTTGTGCAATAGGATGTTTTACCTGATTGATATATTAGAGTGGGAGTGGGGTGGGCAGTGAGGGAGCTGCCATCACACCACAGTTCCAGCTGGGCTTGCAGGAGAAACAGGTTTGCAAAAAGGTCCAGGATGGCAGAGTGCAGCTCCACAGGCCTGAGTGTGAAGGGCAGTGGGGAGGATGCTACTGCCCTGGGCAGAGGATTACAGAATCCCTTTATACTCTGGGGCAGCATAAAGGGCTGGTGGGGGAAGAAGAGCTGGTGCAGTTTGGGGCCTCATCTCAAAGCCCATGGTGTCAGTGGGAGCTGCAGAAGAAGGGCAGAGCTGCCCTACAGCCCTTTCCTCATGCAGTGCCCTTTCCTGCAGCTCCACAACTCCTACGACTCTGGTTTGTTATAAAATTGAAAAGAACTATTAGCTAACTACCTGGAAAACTAATTAACCTATTGTAGCACAAATCCTGGCTTTACTGTTAATCTGATTCAAGGATTCCTTCTGTCCTGTTTGGCCTGCAGCTTAACACCGGGAGCAGCATGAGCTGGAAGTGTTCAGCACCTTTGAGAAGGAGACCACATGCAGGTAGCTTGCATTAAGGGATGCTGGAAAATAATCCCCTGGCACATTAGCTCATGGATGTGTGTGTTGGCAGAGATCAAGACAGCGGTTCATGCTGAGCATCTGAATTCACAACAAAACCCAAGTTCTGTAAAATAATGCTGGCTTTTTTAAATCCATATTTATTTCCTGCTTTCAGGCGCTTACGTAGGTATTGATCTGATCAATGCTAGTACCCTTTTGGACAAACAGACTTCTTAAAATGCCTTAAAAGCTTCATTATTAGGATAATGGAACCAAAGGTAAAAACAAATCAAACAATGCACGTGTAAAAGGTTTCCCCCAGACAGCTTGAAAATAAATTGAAAACAAATTCAATTAAAATAACAATCAACCTTTTTGTTCCTTCAGTGGTATGATTTCTCTGAGGCAGGTACACAGTGATAAGAGATTTCTTTGAAATACTCAAGATAGCAAACCCATAGGCAGAGCTATGACAGATCAAAGCAGTATTTGTGCTAAAGCCTGCTACTATTAAGTTTAAGGGCTGAAATGTTTCTTTTTTTATTTTCCTTCTAATTTTTTTTTTCCTTTTTAGTCTCAGATGCTTTTGCATCTGTTACTGTTCTTTTTTCATGGTTTTTACTTCACTAAACCAGGCCCTAGATCTTGACCCAAAGGAAATGTCTTGTCAATTTTTTTTTTTACAGGTAGCATTGTACTTTCTGTGTTCTATGTGACCGGAAGTTTTCTTTTTCTCTGCTTACTTTGATACCCTTGACCTGGGATTTCTTTGTGCCATTAATCTTTTACACCACAGCCGTAATGGAAATGGGGCTGTGGTTGGAGCAGTGTTGGGAAGCAGGGTGGCCAGAGGCTGGGCTGCACAGCAGGAACTGGTCCTGCCTGGCCCAGGAATGGTGTGCCAGCAGTGCCAGCAGCTCTGGGGCACTGAAAACAGGCTGCCAGTTCCTGTCATGGTCCCCTTGAGGAGGTTTTGCTGTTGCAAATGGAGTTACAAGTGGGCTGAGGTTTTTGTTTCTCTGTTATTTGGCATGGTGCTTGTGACCCCACATCTGCAGCATTGTGTGCAAAGGTGAAAGTAATGAAGGCAGCTACTGATGAGCTGGATTTTTTGCAAATGATTGTGCTGTATTTGCTCATAGCAGTAAGGACATCCAGTTATTCACTGTTTTGTATGTGTTACAAAGCACCTTGGCCTTGCAGCCATTCTGGAAAAAACACATTTTCTGTTTTAACCAAGACGTGGCAGTGCAGAAACCATCCTTGTATTTTCCATTGATTAGGTGTCCCTTGGGGTTGTCTGTGTAGTGTGTTCCTGTAAAATAGGAGGCTCTCAGCCAGGCTAGTGATGCTTTGAGTAAATTACAGTGCTATCTACAGAGAGCATGTGATGCTGTTTGTGCGAGAAACTTGCTGGTTTTGTTCACACTTTTTGCTGCAAATTTGCTTGATGGCTGTTCTTCTCTGCCAAAGTACCTTTTAGTCTTGAAGTAGCTGATGGGCTTTCTGTTTCAAAGATCCAATAAAATGAGGTATGAAATACTCCTCTATTATCTAGTGTGTGTTGGGACATCGTGTTCCCAGTGCTGTAACCAGAATGGGTTTGGATTGGTACTCTGCATGGGGTGAGTGTTCAGTTCCCTGTATTGTCACTGCACTGGTAGGCAAGTAAGGACCTATTTACACTCTTTTAGAAGAGGTAAACAGAGGAGTGGAAGGGTTGAGAGCCATCTCTTCATCTCCGTGTTATTGCAGAAATATAGCCTGCTCCAAGAGCACCGTGTCAGACACTGCAGGAAAGGGCTGCTTGGGACAGTCTTGGATGTCAAGCTCTGTACTTTCATTAAAGCTAGGCAAGGAGTTGGTGTTGCAACACTGATTTCAGCAAGCATTTTTAATTCTTCAGGAAAGGTGTTTCACCTGATAGTTCCCTGCGTTCGGAGCTACCTCGTTTGGCTCGAACGATGGTGTCACAGAGGTGTGGTCAAAGGAAGAGCCCGTCTTGCTCTGAATGCAAAGTGTATTCCTTGTTATTCCAGGCACAGCCACTTCCAAAATCATAGATTGTCTTTTGAGTCATCAGAATTGGTGTGTCAATCAGAATTGATTTTTATGCCCACTAATTACTGCCATGTCTGCTCCTTGGAAACCATGGGCAGTGAAAGCGCAGTTCATGGGCATTGAACTAGTACAGTTTGTATTGAGATGAGTTAATATCTGGAAGAATATTTGATTTTAAATAGTTGAAGAGGTCTTGCAAGGTTGCTTGCTACTTTGGAAAATACTATAGTTGCAGTTACTATTCCGCAACTTTGCTGTTTCTTTCCTGTTTGCTACATGATCCAATCAAACTGCAAATCAACTGGCACCAATTGCGTATTACACCAGCACTATGTTTTACTAGCTTTACTGAGGACTCCCAACAAAATGGGGTTTTTAAGATAATTTTGGTTGATGTTTCCTTTCTGTCGACTTGTCAGCAGGCCTGCTAGAATAAAAACATGAATTTGGGCTGGCGATGAATTTAGAGCTGTGCTTGGCTATATCAAAGAAGAGCCAGAATGTGGCACTAGTAGGGGTAAAAAAGGTCACTGTGCTGCATTCTTCTGTAAAAGCAGCCAAATCTGCAGGATATTCTAGAGTACCAGAATATGTTCTGGTAAAAGGAAGGTCTTGGTAATTAAACTGGTTGTACTGGGTGGGAATCCAATGGGGATATCATATGGGTAGCATACGTGGTGGGGATATCTGGTGGTGATACCTGTTCCATGGCTGCAAGACAAAGGGAAGCTAAACAGGTGTTGGGTTTATTCTGCTTTCAAGCAAATTTGATTTCTCTCAAGACTCTATTTCCACACCTTCTAGAATATTCTGTTACTTTCAGTGATTATCAAGCCTTTCTTTTTGAACATGCAGAACACAGATTTATAGGAAATTGATGGAAGCACTTGTGATTAAGAGATAAACCCAGGCAAGCCAGCTCTTAACAGTCTTCTCTTTGGTTAACACAAATCTTTGGCCAAGTTTGAAATCTGAATTTCAATTTCATAAATAACCTTTACTTTTCAAGTGGCTGAGCCAATATTCCAGGTCCTGCAAGCACTGGCTCTGAATATCATAGCTTGATCCCATTTACAGTGACAGAAAAGAATCAGTTTATCCTTCTGCAGAGTGTAGCCATTCCTGGGTGAAATGGCAGGAAGCTCTTTTTAGCAGCATAAAGAACCATTTTACGTGGAGAACAAATGATTTCACAGCCTACTCTGAAAGTAATTAACAGAAACAGGGTGTAAACACCGACTTCTGTGCTCTCTGAAGTAAACAAAATAAGAATTTATGCTATTGACCTTGTTAAGTAACTAACATTTTTCCTCCTCTGCATTAGCTTTTGCTTTCTCCCACAGTTCAAACCCCCCTGAGCCTGAGGCCGCTTGCTACACCAAAATGTTCAATCCCACATTTGAATAAGCTGAGTAAATCCAGCCATACTGCTAAACATATGGTAAGTAATAGCATCATTAACAATAGCATAGTGCACATTTGACAACTGAAGGGATTTGGCTGCTTTGTGCCGGAGGAGTGACAGCAGAGGAGCACTCCTGGCTGCTCCTGCCATCCTGTCCTGTCCCTCCCTCTGCCCCTGCCTTGATCTGCTTGAAAATTTGAAAGGCTGCCCATCTTCTTACCAGTGACTTGGGCTCTTATCTTACACTGTCAGCTCTGCGAGGCTCCATTTCACCTCGAGTGTTGCTGTTTATTCTGCACAGGTGGGGATGAGAGTGTGGAGAGGAACAAGTAAATGCCCTCAGCATCTGGTCAGGGCGATTGCTCCAGGGTGTGCCTTGGCCCTGACTGTCCATCCATGGCTGAGCACTTCTTGTGACATTCAAACAGACTGTGACACACCAGGGAAACCAGAAAGCCCAGCTACTGCAGCATGGCCAGGAGCACGGAGAATTGGCACATGGTGTGTTCTCAGCTCTGAACTGAGGGACTGGCAGCCTGGGGCATGTGGGGGGGTTGTTGGGGTGGTGTGTGTTCATTTTGAACCTGCTCAGCACATCACTCTCCCTTCATACCCTCCCTGACCTATCCTGAAGGCACAGGGGCTGTTGTGGCAGTAGAGCCCCAGAGGATGTGCACCAGATCCTGCCTCTCCTCTGCCAGAAGTGCTCCTGGTGGCACCCTGCTGCAGGATGCAGCCTTGCTCACAGGTTTGCGGGTGCTTTGGCCCCCAGCACCTCAGGTGTCAGTACGGGTTGGCAGCTGCTCTTTGTTGGCTTGTTCCTGTTCTTGCTGCAGTCACTGGTAGCACCTCACAGCCCCTGTCCCCTGCCTTCCCTGCTGCCCTTCTGTCCTGCCCTGCTCCATCTTTGCTTCTCCTCCAAGATGTCCTTGACTTGCTGTCTCTCATGTCCCCTTCTCTCCTTATGAGATTTGAAGTCCGTAAATGCATCAGTCCCAGTCCCTGCCCATCTCAGTGCTG
The DNA here is from genome assembly GCA_013390045.1 of Picathartes gymnocephalus. NCBI lineage: Eukaryota > Metazoa > Chordata > Aves > Passeriformes > Picathartidae > Picathartes > Picathartes gymnocephalus. Next base: position 113,722 of record WEKY01011624.1, read on the forward strand.
GAGGCCCTAGGAGTTACCTCAGTTTTCACAGAAAGACCAGACTGCTGCCTTCTGCACCTCAGAGGGCAGCTGACGCTGGTATCTGTCACTGCCCATCACCCTGGGGCCTCAGCAGAAGGGTGCCTTGTGCATTGGTTTCAGAAATGGTTTTATTTTGTACCTCCATGTTGTTGGTGGTCTGGTGCCTCATGACAACACCCACAGCCATACAAAACTTTTCCCTTTTTGATAGCCAGCTTTGCAAATTCTTTTAGACTCCTATCCCTGGAAACAGCAGATGGCTTCTGACCAAAAAGTCACTCCATCAATATAATGCTTAATGCTAGGGGATAAGACTGCTGCTTGACTATGCATCCTGGATGCATAAACCCAGTTCATTTCATCATCTCTGAGCTCCCTTCACTTGCCACCTGTTATCCTGCTCCTGTGGATCAGTGTGTTTCCAGAAAAGCCCTGTTTCCCAGTGCTGTGACAGGCAGCGCTCACGGCTCACCTGCAGCCTGAGCTGCCTTAAGGGGAGCGGCCGAGGCTTCTGCAAATGCTTCCTGTTGCAAGAGATTCTCCCCAAAACTTTGTCTGGCAATATTCATATCCCAAACTTCTGAATTTAACAAACTTCTGAGTATTACAGATTGGTCACCAGGTGACCCAGTCCCTCTGTTTTGGTACTGTTCGCAACCTCTGCTGGCTGCTGGGTTAATAAAAACACCTCCATAAATTACATTCTTTTGCTTCTTTATTTTCAGCACAACATTTTTTGTATAAATGAGCATCACCTTGCAGCATTTGCTATCCAGATGTTGGTGCTTTTTGTCAATGAAAAAGGATCCTGAAATTAGTTGACTGTAAGGTGATGATACGTTAAAAAGGAAAAACTAAGCCAGGAAGTCAGTTCCTGGATTTTGCACTGGCTGAGCTCTTAGAAATGCAGGAAGAAAATAAAGCACAATAAGAAGAGAAGTTAAATGCAAATGTCTATATTTTTTTTACTTGAATCATTGAATATGCTCTGAATAATAATCAAGACCAGGACTTTTTTTTTTTTTAAAATAGGAGTTTTTAAGCAGATTGTTTCAATGCAAAGCCATGCTATGTTGCAGGGGAAAGACACCATTTTCTTCATCTCAGTCACACTTGTTTCTGAAGGAGTATGTGTGTCAGGGGCAGAGAAAGATACTACCCACCTGCATTTGGAAAACCAAGCATTGGAAGATGTGTTTGGATGTGCCTCAGGTCTGCTTTGTCTGTCCAATTACTGTGTGTATATATGAGAAACCAGAACAGAGAGCAGGTGGTGGAAAAGACTCACTAGTAATAGTTGAGAACTGTCAATGCTATGGGCTGAAAATAAAAACAAGATTTATGTGTCACCAAGAAACAGTGCTTTAGCCAAAGGGGATGCTCAGAGCAGGGGTTGTGATTCTCAGCAAGGAATCTGGAATCCGTGGGAACCTGGAGTGCACCTCGGGAGCATCAGCAAAGGCATGTGCACTTACACGGGACGTCATGTGGGAGCTGTTGGGAAGGAGGATGTGTGCAAGGAGTGTTTGCGTGCAGTCCCTTCTGTCCGTGCAGCCGCGGTTTGCATCCCAGCACGGCTCGGGGGCCCGCCCGCGTTCGGGGAGGACACACGGCACGCACTGCCTGCGCTTTGCTGTGGCTGGCTCTGCATTCAGAGCCCTAATGCCGGGGTCAATATGCTCGGGTTTGTCGCTCGCACTGAATGTTCCTTCAGCCCTCCCCTGTCCCTGTCCAGGTGCGGGAGCCCAGCAGATGGAGCAGTGCTCCTGTTTGAGGGATGCTGCATCGGGGGGTGGATGTGTCTCCGTTCGGGGGGAGCGGGGCCACATCCGGAGCAGCGCTATGAAAATCAATGGACTTGAGCTGATCGGCCCCTGTGCATCTGTAAAATACAGAATAGAAGCTTCAGGATAAAAAAAAAAAAATACATGTTAAATTCCCATTTTCTGTGAGGGGAGTGCTCTGTAATATATATCTGATTAACAGAAGGGTTTGTATAGAAATACATTATAATTTCCAAACTTTATATACTCTACTGTAGATTGTTTTTACCTGAGCTCTAATTTACAGTTGAAACTTAGACAAGGGCATAACGGAATAATCCTTTTGGTATTTTATGGTAACGATATACTTTATTATTTTTAATAAAACACTAGTAGCTGCTGTTAACAGTATTCCCACAGCAGCAGCCATGAGCGCTGGCACAAACAAGAACAGAGAACCCTTCTCCATCTCTTTTTTTTTCTTAATAAATAATTGAAGGAGAAAACGAGAAAAATATGGTGTAGGATCCAAACAATAAACAAAAACCAGGGTCAGAAAGCAGGGCACATGCTTTCTTCTCCTTTAAACCTAACTACCCATATTTTTTTTTTCTTCCTGTGACAGAGAAATGTACTCGGCTCTTTCTGCAGTGAATTGTATCTTCAAAAAATATTTTTATATATGGCAGTACTGAGCAGCATAACAAGTCTAATGGCGTATTTTCATCTGTATTACCGAGAGAGCTCTCCTGCCACGCAAAGCACAGCCCTGTTCCAATTATGTACTCATGGCTGTGCCTGCCCTGAGCTACCTGCTGCTCATCAGAATGGTTGTTGCACCCAGGTAAGTTTGGAATAAAAGAGGTCAGCATTTGGCCCTTACAAGGTAATGGAAATCTAGCACTTTGTAGGTTTTTTCATCTCTCTCTTAACTTCACTGATGGGGCATTTGCATCATCTTCCAGCTGCCTCTGGACACTGTGCCTTGCTGTGTCTGTGCTCCTCCTCACTTCCCAGGCTTCCTTGCTCCAATGCATGTCCTTTGGGCATTTCCTAATTTTCCCCTGTGAGACTGCACTGCTGTGATCTCCCTCTACAGCATCTTGTTGTCAGTTTGTCTCTGGGTACAAGATACCCAGTGCTCAGTGTTAATTCTGCTGCATTTCAAAAGCATTAGAAGATTTTAGCTGCAAAGCAGACCTAACAGGAATGTAAATAGCTTCCTCTGAACATAGGTATTTTACATTAGCAAGGCACGTTTGTTTGGCAGGCTTCCCTTCCTTTCAGGAGGGCTAAATTTGGCTTCTTTTCAACCATCCTACCTGGTTACACAAGGTAAGCAGTGGAACTGAGCTTTGGGTTGTTGTGTTAATTGTCCTGTATGCATTTCATTTGCCTGGTGTCTGTATTTCTAGTTTGTGCCCATAGCAGGAAAAAAACAGTGGTCCTTATCACATAATTTTAACTCCCTTTAAAAACTAATGAGAACTGCTACAAAATCTCAGCTAACAAATAGATTTAAACTTTTGTTTGACCTCCTTAGCCAAGAAAAACAAAAGCTGAGAAGGGATTAGTTTTCTGTGAGCACATCAAGGGGCAAAAGCCCAAGCGGGTGGGGAAGAGCTGTTTCAGCTGAGGATAATACTAGCAGGAGAACAAAGAGGGCGAGATTTGTCCTGAATTAATTTTGGATGCTAGAAAGCTCCGTCATGTCTGGTCAGGGCAGTTCTGGGACAATGGCTCAGTAGAAGCATCAGGCAAAAACCAAAGCTGTCTTTTTAGAGGATCCCCAGGGTGTGAAAGGGATTATGGGGGTGAGTCCTGCAGAAGCCCAGACTCACTGCCCAAGGAGTCCTTCACAGTCCACTCGTGCTTATTCCTGTGTTAAAACCATTTGGATTTACTCTGAGGTGTAGAAAAAAGCGTTTCTTGTGGTTGCACTGCTTGGGAAGAGCTGCTGCTGAGCTGGGAGGAGTCACCAGCAACTCTCAGGCTCTCTGCTTGCTGCTGCTCCAAGGCTCTTGGTAGATGAGTTGAGCTCATGTTTCTGCTGCGTCTGGTTCAGCCCATTGCCTGCTCTGAACCGTTTTTTGCCTTTCCATCAGGCCAATGCTTCTGCCTTTGAAAGCCACTCTGTACTCTGTCCTTGCCTCCCTCTCTGGAAAACTTACCCCATATCTTTCTACTACTCCAGCCCTCAAATTCATCCACACCCCTAGCTGCCTGACACCTTCCCAGGAGCTGTGATCTGTATGTGCCATCTTCACACAGAGAAGGGCTCTCATTTGGACCCACAGCTCCATTCTTTAGCACCTGCTCCTCCTCGGAGTCTCACCCTGTCCAAGCAAATGCTGCACACCTGGAATGACTCGATTTCCTTCCTCCCCCTGTGCTCTGGGCCTGTCTCTGCATCTCCTGTCCCTGTGCTAGAATATCTTATACCTGCTCTCAACAGGCTTCTGCAGACAGTAGAGCCAAATTCCCAAATGTGCCTGGTGGACTGGAACATTTTGACATGATGTAAACTTGGGTCAGTGTTGAGGACGCTTGCTCAGAGCTGCTTTGCTGAATACTCAATTTTATTATTGAGTGCTCTGTTTGAAGTTTGGTACAAGAAGGGAACTTAAATTAGTGGAATTCTGGATGTGATGGATGTATTTTCTGTGAGTGATGGTCCAATTAGAGTATCAAATGTTTCTCTGAGTATCTGTCTTCGATATTTTATCAACTTTGCCAGCAGTTGGAAGCCATGAGAGCAGATGAGGCTTGGTTCAGAGCAGTTCTCTGTAGTCTGATATGGGCTTCTGTGAAAGTGGTGCTTCTCCCTGGTTTCCCGTGACTCTGCCAGTGTAGCTGTCATGCCCACCAGAATGAATCTGCCTGGGAGAGTCCATAGTTCAGCAGTACCCTGGGACAGACCCACGGATCACCAGCCCAGGGAGCAGTGGTGCACTATGCAGGGCAAAGGGGGACTGTTGTGCAGTCAGGCACTGCAGCAATTCAGCATGCATGGCAGCAGTGTATTCCAGCTTTGTGCTGCTGAAATGGGGGACCGATCTATCTGATCCATCTGCTGTCAAATTAATGTCCAAAGCTGCCTTTTGAATTCAGGTCTTTCACAAGGAGCAGCCTGAGTGACAGCTACGGGAAAGAATACAGAGATGTGAATTTCCTGCACTATAACTCTTGAAGACTAAAATAGTTGGTATTCATAGTTCAGCTTAGCTTTGGCAGGATGCTCTGAAATCATAAGTTACACAAAGGAGAAACCATGTGTGCTCAGATACACTAGATCTTTTTTTATTGTTATTGTACTAACTCTTCATTTCTAAGTAGCTGCATGCCAGGTGCATGCCATTTCCCACACCACCTTAGAACAGAATTTTAAATTATGAAAATATTTTTCATCTGAACTTTGGCTAAAGGACATCCAAAGCGCTGTGAGTATTGCTGGTCTCCCAGAGACAGAGTCAATAAACTTCTGGCACTTTGCAAGTGCCACAAGATAATATTTTACTTGATTATGGAGTTTGTGCACCTTGCATTAGTAGTACTAATACCTCAGAGAAAAAAAAGAACATTTTTAGCATTTCATTTGCATAGGGGCTGAATTTTTTACCTGTTGAATAGGTACCCTGGGGGTCCTTTGATTTGTGCTCTGTATGGCATGGAAATAGCACAGGAAGCAGTAGCATCAGTGGAATTTGGGTACTTTCTGGCTTGTCAGACTCTTGCCACTCAAACCCCATCAACTTGCCCCCTGCAGATTCGGTGGCTTTGTGGTTTTTTTTTTAATAGAGTTGCTGATTAGCCAACCATTAAGCGCAGGAAGAAACCCCTGATTTCAAGGTGAGTTTCGAGGAAGGCTGTGGACAGCAGTGCATTTGGGAGCAGGGTGCTGTGAGCCCAGGTGTCCTGAGCCCACAGACTGGATGGGCATTCAGCAGGTGGGAAAAAGTGTTTCATGGGCCTGTCTTAGAGCAAGCTGAGGACCAGGGAGGGAGTTTCTTCATCATGCAAGGCAGCACAGCAAGCAAGTGAGCCCTGGAGCCAGGAGCCATTTAGCAGGGCAGCTGTCAGTGCAAGAACCCAGGGAGGGTGGTGTTGGTGGCCTGGGCCTGTTCCTGAGCTCTCCCAGACCCACTGGGCTGCCCAGTATGGCAGGGAGAGCTTTTGCTGGAAATGTGAATCTCAAAACACTCTTCTATTGCTCCGTGCAATAAGATAATCACAAAACCATCCTTACTCTACAACTTGCATTAACAACCACTTCCAGCATGGAAACAGTGGGCCCAATTTGATCACCCGTGTGCAAAAAAAAGTTCCCATAAATTTATTCAAGAATCTTTACTACATAAAGGAATGCAATGTCTGAATAATTAATTTTTAGTATTACATGTATAGTTTGACACTTGCAAGCCTAAAAAAAGAGGAATGTGTTGTGGTGACATAACGGGGAAGTAATGAAAATTAGATACATACATTTAAAGAGAGTTAGTTAAACTGCATTTAACCTGAGTGTGATCAATCATTCAGAATTAGCAAACTCTTCATTTGCTATAATTTACTTTGAAAGTGGATGAAGGTAAATTGAATTAAGGCCTTTTTAATTTTAAATAGATGCATCTACATAGTGATGCAATTAAACTAATATGTTCTGCGGGTTTATTTGAATAGCAGATCCAGACCAATGAAAAGGGCTGTGAGGCAATTGCTGAGTTTGAAGAATCCTATTAAGATGGGCATTGGAAAGTATTAGCTCATTTCAGAGATGCAGGAAAACATCCTTGGAACAGGTTCCCCCTCTTCTGAGCCATGTAAGGACTCTTGAACATCATCTGCAAAACCTTTCCGAGCAACTTGTGCCCCTCACTCAAGCTGTGGGTCCTCTTCAGCTGTCTGAGCTGTTTGGCTCGGGGCTCCTTTCCTTGGTGAGGAGAATGCAGCAGGAGTTGGTCATGGGGCTGTAACTTCAGAAGCAAACAGAAACTCAGAGAAGGTGGTTGGCAAGAGTTATTTCAAACTTCCATCAAATTTTGAATGACTGAGTATGTAAAGTGATTATTGTTATCCTTCTCTGGTTCCAGAGCACAGAGTAAATGTTTGCTTTTTTTAGCCAAACTTTTCTCTGTATTCCAGCCCAAGAAGGAACACACAGGTGCAGTGTCTATTCTGCTGTAGACTGATAGATTCTTTTTTTTTTCCCCCAAAGACTACACTTGTCTTAATTTCCTCTCAATTACACTCAGGCATTAACTAATGCTGAATAACTACGGCCCAAAATAATTATTGCTATCTGTTCCCTTTGTAAATATAACTCCAGCGTTGAGCTAGAAGAATAATGGCATATTTACAGAAGGCAGCTAATTAAATTGAGCTTCAATTGCTTTCACTTTGCCAGAAGGAGCCATTTTCACAGCAAAAAATGTGTGCAAGCCTGCATGCTTACCAGGAACAACTTGGTATAACATAATTCAGAGTTCCCAAGACAAAAATTCAGTTCAAGACAAATTTACACTGGCAATAAAAATCTCATTAAGGAAGATATGAAGATCTCTCTACTACACCACGACAGTTAAAAGAGGTTATCATTTTTTCAGTTTATTTAAGGAACAGTATATATTTCATTGTTCCAGAGCAGCTGTAATTGCAAGTGTCTTTCAAACACTTCTTGCAGTGATGCATTTGTCATATGACTGTAACTTCAGAACCAGCCTGTTGATGCATCTTCATTAGGACAGGAGAAGATGCTGAAGTTTCCAAATTCTTCAATTCTCTAGTTCAATTTTCCCTATTTTTCCAACTCTGAGTCCTGGAAAGTCTTTCTCCCTGCTATTATTCAGCCACCTGCAAAAACTTCCAGTGGTCACAACTTGTCTCCAAGTGTTTGCACTCCCTTTTGTTCCTTTGAAATGTTTAGCAAAAACCATTCATGATAATTACAGAGCAGTAATCCTTCTGTAAATCAGAGTTTGAAAGAACCATTCTTGCTGAAGCCTATTGTTACCAGTCCCCAGGGCCTTTTCTATTCTGCAAAAACAAAAACAAGGGGATTGCTTCAGAGTGGTTTTTTCCTCTACAACAAAGAATGTCTTCCTCTTGTCCCAGTGTTCAGATGCAGAAGTCTGGCCCACTGATTGTTATTTACAGTCTTCCTTGCAATAGTTCACTGCATTGCTGGATGGAAAACTAATTTTCTTCTCCTGCCTGGATATCATTCCTCAATTTGTTTTAATCTGTTGGAAATAAAAATTTGGCAGACATCAGCACTTCTCCCATGTTTAATTAATTCATTTAATTTTGTGGCAAGTGAGAATAATGGGGCTTAATTTTGCTATTTATGTATTGATTGATAAGTATGGAGATCACAGGAAATTTGGCTTTACAAACCAAAATTAAGTGACCTCTCCATGAGGATGATTTGGCACAGGTCCTTCACTCAGTGCATGGAAGTGGAGATGGCACAGAAGTGAATGTGGCTACGTTCAGGTCACAGGAAGATGAAATGCATAAATTTGTAACATAAAACTCTATTATATGAATGGAAATTAGTACCAAGTACCAAGTGGGAAACACAACTTGCTGGCCAAAGACTGCTCTGGCCAGCTCCCCTTCTGATACTGCAGTGCTTTCCTTTATCTAACAGGAGACGGGCACTGAGGTACCTCAGAAGGCTGAGGAGCCCTGGGGAATTCAGAAAAATGGATTGTAGGGAGTGTCTGAGCTTGGAGCTGGGGCCAAGGATAACTGGCTTTACTTTCTATTTTTGAACCACAGGAGACTTCTGTGCAAGTTAGCAAGTTCCGTGGTCTTTTTTTTCCATCTGTAGTGTTGCATTTATAATATCTTTGATCTACCTTGCCTAGTTTGAGTGTCAATTCTTTGTGAAAGGATTTATCACTAAAGTGGTGTAACAGAGGCAGTCCTGGCTTCCTTTGGAGCTTTTGAAACAGAGATGGCAAATAACACCACAAGACTCGCACCAGCATCTGGTGGCTGGAGGTTGTCTCTGGTGACCCAGGACCTGCTGGGATGGGATGTGGACATCCTCCCTCTGCTGGTGAGTTGGCTTGGAAGAAATTTGGAGTTCGTTTTTTGAGCAAACGTGGGCTGAATTGCACCTTCCTCTCAGGGTGGCTCTGCTGTCACTGCTGTGGGTTTGCAGTGCTGGTTTGGCCTCCCTGGCTGATGGCCCCACACAGATGGTCAGCTGGGCCAAGGCTCTGGGATGAGACACAGTGGGCTGAACCCAGCAAGAGAGAAGAGCCTTTGTCACCCTCTGTCAGAAGCACTGTGTGTATTTGGGGGATTGGAAAAAGCTACACGAGCTTCTTTGACTTTAACCTCAAAATCTAATTTCAAAGGTAGCTGCTTGCAGATTTCCAACTGTCTTCTAGTCTTAGTATTGAAAGCCCCTTGCATTCCCCCAGTGGCAATGCTCAGCAGCCCTTGAAATTATTTCCAGCATGTATTTTAAGTTTCCAGAGAAGAAAGCACAGGGAAAAAAAAAAAAATCTAGATTCTCCTCAGTGATGTTGCATCAATACTTGGCTGATCTGTGTAATGCGAAGCACAGCAGAGCAGAGCTGAGCTTCCAGTTGCTCACTAACGAGAGGATTAGATTCGCCTGCAGATGGGCTGGCATAACTTAAGCAAGAGAGCAAACGTGGAGTAAAGTCAAACTTGGACTCTGGATGAAGGTGATACAGCTTTTCCTCTGAAGAGCATCTGCTGCACAAACAGCGGGCAGGGAAGCAAAGCAAAAGCAGTTGTTTGGCCAGGGCTTGAAGAGTGCTCTGCACTAAGTCAGAGCAGCTTTGCTTAATTTTTTTTACTACTACTAATTGTATTTATGTCCCTGGCCAGCCCAAGTGTTCTGATGTTTAAATGTGATAGTCAAATCCAATCAAAATATACTTACTCTCTCAAGTAGGATCAGCTTAACAAATAGCATCCTTTGAGGTGGGCTGGAGAACAGGGAAACCAAACTGACAGCAAAGTTTTCAAGGCCAGGAGATAATACAGCAGTGCCTTTTCTCCTTGATCTGGGGAAGGGTAGGGATGAGACCCCAGCCTGTGGATGTAGGGGGGATAAGTGCTGTGGTCACCCTGTAGGACCTCCTCAGTATGGGGGTAGTTCTGAATTTCTTGGGGTTTCTTTGAGGCTTCCTGATCGAATGCAGGTGATTCAAAAAAATGTGGCTATTTCAGGGGGATCTTTGTCACTTATTTTGATAGTCTGCAGAGGAAATTGTTCAATCTCATACTTAAATGTTTACATTTAGTATCTAATTAAAATATGTTACTGTTGAAATAGAAATTGTTGCCATGTCTCTGTCAAAGATGAACAAATTTTCCACCATTTTAAATATGGAACAGAAATGTTTGCATTTTATTTCTGTATTTCCTGCATGATGTCTGACAATTTTTCCATCCTCATCTACTATAAAATTTGCGACCTAGCTAGGGTTTAATATCATGCTATTATATTAAATTTCCATATTTTTATTATTCTACAAGTTTTAGAATTTACGTTGATACCTTTAGGTTCCTTTTTCACTTTGTCTGCTCTTCCTTGCTGCTGATCTATGCTCCTTGAGAACATAGCCATGATTTTTCCATTTGTAATTGAGTTTAAAATTATTTTTACAGCTTTTATTTTAATTGGTTATTTTTCCTTTTTAACTAAAGAAACCTTCTTTCATGGTTGAAAGGGTTGTTTGTTTATTTGTTTGTTTTTCTTGCCTCCTGATTATTATTCACTCGGTTTATTTGCCTGAAAAGCATTTTCAGTTTCTATTTTGCCTTGCTGGTTTTCTGGAGTACCAGCAGTCAGCATTAATGGTCAAGCTGGTATCTGCAGAGCAGAATGAAATGTGGCCATGATTACTAGCAGTGAATCCATGATGAATATTTAGGTTGGTGATTTGTTCTCTTCATCTGTTTTTTTTATCCAGGGAGATTGACTGCCGAACCACCTCAATGCAACCACTGTATTTTTTTTTTCTGTTAGAAAGATATCAGTTTCCAAAGAGTTTCCTGAAGTTGAGCCCCTGTGGCAATGTAACTTCTTCCTCATATCATGGTAGATGTATTTCAGTAGGTCTGCAGGAGTCTCAGAGAGACAGCTCTTAATGCACCGTGGTAGCATCCTATACTAACTGGGTCTTAAATTTAAAGAAAAGCCCCTAATTCTGTTTTCTTTATGTTTAAGAAGCAAATACAGCTGTTTGAGTCAGGACAGAGCAGGAATTACAGCCATGGGTGATAAAGAGGTAAAAGGTGCAAATTCAGTAAAGGACCAATGAAAGCTGTTGACTCAGGAAGGGCCAGTGGCTGAAATTTGCTGGATTATCCAGCTAAATAAATTATCTGGAAAATCCATCTGAATTAGCTCAAGTTGAGCCACTGTCCGATATGTGGCAAACCACTCTCCTGGGCTGGCAGGTGGAAGATGGACGTTTCAGAGACCACCTGGCCTCCTGGAGGGATGAGCAGAGGCTGGAGCTTCAAGCGCCCAAAGGATTACGCTGCGGCTGAGGATGGGGCTGCTTGGGGGCTCAGCGTTTGGCCGTGGGGAGCAGAGCCGGCAGTTCAGTGCTGCTCTCTCTGCTCTGGGAGCAGCGAGCCTGTGATCCAAGGACCTGCTCCATGGAGCTCTGCAGGCTGGATCGAGCAGGGGAGGGATGGGTCAGCCGTGAGAGCTCGCGGTGGTAGAAATGAGAGAGGAAATCATAATTGCAAATAGCAGCTGAAATTAATTAGTACTGCAGCGTGAGGTGAAGTTGCAGAAAGCTGCACGTGGTGCTGTGTGTAACTACCTGCTGATTATCAGAATCTCTTTGTTCGTCCACAATTCCTCAAGGCAAATCGTAGCTCCTTCACTTGAGGAGTTGGAGAAACAATTGGATTTTGGCCTCAGAGAGAAATTCTTGTTAACTTGAGCAAGTAAAACATCCAAGCTGCTTATTCTATGCTTTTCATGTGCTTGCTGGCTGTTAGTTTAGCATTTTACAAGTGACGCCGAGAAGAGATGACATTAATTTTTCTTTTCACCATTTTTTTTCTATAAATTTATTCTTCATGTCTCTGCAGAAACCAAGTTTCCCCCCTATGGTTCTTGTTATTGGCATTATACATAGATAAAGCAATTTCAGAGAGTATTTCTCCTAGTTAGGCAGAGCAGAGTTCCAATATACCATGGGCACATCTGTCAACATGATGCCCCTGCCTGTCTTTATTTTCTCAGTTTGCTTGTGGTCCATTTAAAATTAGATTACGGCTGATTGGTTCCCGCATTCAAACTGCTTTGAACAATGCTCCATCCATGGCCATATAAAACAAAACTGAGGTGACTGGAAAGCCTGAGGGATCAATTCCAAATATCACTCTGTAATAAAAACTGTATTTCCTTAATTTTTTTATTGATTCAGCACTCATTCTCCTGTAATGTTGCCGTGGTAATATTAAAACTCAGTGACTGACATTGGCATCCCATAGAAGTAATTTAAATAGCAGTACCAGGAAAGAAAGCAGGCTTTGCTTTTGCAACAATTTTGCTCAAACTGGCACAGGGGAACTCCCTTGGATGGAAGGAACAGACTGGGCACCTTTTTCCTTTGAAATATGTAATATGTATTTCTCCCAGCCCTGTACTATGCCTGTGAAGCCAACAGGATGCCTGCTGTTGGCACTGCTGGGTGCAGCCTTTGAAAGCAGGTATGAGTATTCGGGTTGTAGGTGGGAACAGGTTGTGTAGGGCACAGAGCTGCTGCCTGCTCAAACAACCCCCAGCCTATTCTTCACATAATCCAAGATACAAAGCAGATGAAAAGAGCACTCCTGTGAAATTGAAGACATTTGGCTAATTAATAGTCACAAAAGGCGTCCCTCTTACAGGTGGGAATTTCAAAGGACCTCATGAGGTTTGGATTCACAGAGCCAGTCAGTGAAGTGGTGTGGACAGTGTCAGAGCGGAGCAGAGAGAAATCTCAGGCATACTTGCAGCTATGTTTTGGTTAGAGTGTAACTTTCCCAGAGACCGGTAGAAAAACAACTCCCAAGAAGAACGTAAACACATACTATTCATAGTCTGCCAGTAGCTTTGAGAAGTGTTACTTCTCTTAACCAATAGCATGATACTTGAGTCCGAGTATTATAAAAGAACGTGTGATTTTGAATAAAAGTTAGTTGCAGCTGAACCTGAGTATTGAACTCTTTGTGCTGCTCTCCTTTGCCTTCCCAGGGATACAGTGACAAAGTGGGAGCTGAACATGAGTCCTTCAGAATGCCTGGGAGTCCTTGCTTGCCCATGGAAAATAGGATGGAGATTTTTTTACAAGCTGTGAACCTCCAAGGTCTGCAACACTGCACTGGTGAGAGGCGTTTCTCAGTCCCTGCTGCCCACGAGGTGCTAGCTGGGGGAAGCAAGGCATTCCCAGGGCCCCAGCTTGGGTTTCTGCTGCCTGTGGACACACACAGGTAAAGGAGACTGCTAAAAATGAAATAAAACTTGAAAGTAGATATATGGGAACTCCAGAGGCTGTTGGACGGTTTATCTGTCAAGACAGGTTGGTTACCAGTCTGCTCTCATAAGTGTCCCAGAACCATAAAAATGACATGTCCAGAGTCTGTTTCTGGACTGTGAGAATTTTAATGGAAATAGTCTCCTGCAGGAGGTCCCCAAGGTCTGGTAGAGACAATATTTCATGTTGGGTTAGGCACGAATCTCCAAGACGTTCACAGTCCACAACTTGGAAACAAAAAACAGGGAAAAGTGATCAAAACTGTCCAGTTGAGATGTGCTGTTGAGAATGATTCACAAAAAACTGATTCAGCAAAGCTGATCAGTGGACTTGTTTGAAATAACCCAAACCCATTCGGTGGCAGTTTGTGAAAGAGACTGTGACAAAGCCTTTGCTGGACTGGGTGCTAGGAGCAAAGCCAAAGGCCTCCTCCATTGGCTCAGGCTAATTAAAAAGGAAATCAAATCCACCCCTGAGCAAACAAGAAGCTGAGTTCTGGTCCAAAATCAGCATCTCTGCACCCAAGAGGGGAAGTAACACCTGCTTTGACACTAAGTGGCTGTTTCATTGCTCTGCAAACTGTGCTTGTTGTTGATGTCAGATGCCGATTAAGAGTGGAAAAAACATGGCTCAGACCTTGAGTGGCATGAACATCCCCTTGAGCTGTGCAGGAACACGGGCAGCTTTGCCTTGGTACAGGACAGGTGTGAGTGAGCAGTGCCACACTCTCAGCTGATGGAGGGGGACTCAGCGCACCCCACCTTCTTCCACACCAGGGAGGTCTCTCACCCTGGGCCCAGTGAGGGGGAGTGCCCTGCTTCATCATTGCTTCCCAAAGTGGAGACCTGTTTCCTCTGGACTTGTTTGCTGTTGACTGAAGTCAGGCAGTGGTTTTGTTCTGGTGCAATGCTGAACGAATATTGAGTGTGCCTCTAAGATAAAGTCATTATTTAGGAGCTCATTAAAGTGCTGGCCTCTTCCATCACTGTATCAGGGACCAGAGCTGTTTAGAGAAAGTGCTCTGTGCTTCACAGCCATCTCCCACCTCTTACCTGGGGGCCACCGGGACCAGGGCAGGGATAAAACTTTTCTAAGCCTAGAGCTAAGAAAGAGCCAGCTGTTAACATGAGCTGTAAATTGCTAAGTAACCCTGGCAAAACCCCTCAGCACCTTCACTTCCAGAAAAGATCCTGAGGCTGTTTTCTCTCTACTCCTCCCTGTAATGATCTGAGGCACTGCTCTATGCTGTGAAAGCACACTCCTCCCTCTTGTTTTTCTTCCCCACTCCCCACTTTTCCTCCTCGTGCTCTTGAAATTCACCTCTCTGTAGCTGCAGGTTTTGCAATAGGAAGGGAGAAGGCAGCCCTGCCATTCCCTGCGTGGCTGGGCTGTGTGCTGGGAGAGAGCTGGAGCCCCAGGGGACTCCTCTGCCCGTGGGGCCGCACCTGAGCCTACAGCTTGGGAAGCAGCTTAGGCTGCCTGTGTCCAGTGCTTGAAGGTAACTTCAGAAAGGTCAAAAATTACTTTCTGACCTTCACTGTCAAGAAATCCTCCCTCGTAGCCCCAGTGTGGTTTCCTAGGTGGACGCTGGCAGTGTCTTTGCTGCGTTGGCAGATCCCAACTCACTGCAGTGGGATTCAGGAGAACATCAAGGGTCCATGCTGGAGAGCCTGTCCACAGCCCACCTTTCCTCCAGGCAGTGTGCAAAGGCCTGCTGGAGCTTGAATAAATACTAATTTGCAGTAATGATATTTAATCCTCTTCCAACCGTAACTTACAGTATCAGATTATTATCATAATATCTGATCTACAGTTGCTAATGCTTTATTGTTATCCCATTACAGGGAGTTCTGCTGCCAGTGCATATTGTCTATTTCTCTTACAAATGTTCTACAGAAACCTTATTAATTATTAGTCTCATAAAACACCTGTTAATGTTACCATTTTAATAAATCTCCTCCTTAATTAAATTAGGTTGTTCTGATAGTAATCCTCTAATGTCCACTGCCTTTCTGTTCTCATCACAGTCTGATTGTAGAGTGGGAAGCAGCATTCAATTATAATTGATGTAGGTCATAATTCAGAACCAAATTATAACATATAAAGCCATATGATCATTGAGGAATATAATAGATCTCTACACTAAAGTGTCATTTGGATTGATTAGTGCTGTTTCTAGAGCCTTGTTAGAGGTGAGAAAAGGCTTATTTCAAAAGGATCTTTTTTTTTCTGCTTTTTTTTTTTTTTTTCCTCTCGAATTTGTGTACTCTGTTTCCTCCTTGATAGGCAGCATCTATTTCAGCAGCTCTGGGACAGTGCTCACAGCTACTTTCCCACTCTTTCCCACTGGTGTTTGAGTTCTAAAGCTGAACTTTTTTTTATTATTTTATAGAGGCAGACCACATGATGATTTTATTTAATGATTTAATAAACCCTTTCCTCCTGAGATTAGATGCAAGAAATCTTGATGCTGATCTATTACTACTGCTACCCAAGCATGAAAGCACAGTTATATATGATACAGAAATGCTAAAGATATAAGCAAATAATTAAAAGTATACCAGAATGAAGACTTTACCCTAGCTGTAAAGCTGATTGAGCACCAGGAAGATTTCCCATGCTGGATCCAGGACAGTCCCTCTCTGCTAGGGAATGTCTGGGGAGAAACCTTCCTGGACCTTGCTGGTGCTCACACAGGTCCTATTTGCATGGGAGGTCTGGGCACCTCTCAGCCTTGACTGTTTCCCTCCAGCTTTCTGAGCAGAGATGTGGCATGTTCTGTGGGATTAGTGGTGCTCTCTCATCTTACAGGAAACCCTAGGACAGAAAGCAGAACTTTCCCAGGACCATGGCGAGAACCTGACTCTCAGCTCTCCAGATCTTTTCTGTTACTGGGAAAAACCCCTGTTTCAGTTGCTTCACTGCCTGCCTCCCCTCCCATCATCCTCATTTACCTTGCTCGTGACAGCTACAGTCATTTATTGCCCAATGACTGGGCAAGTTTGCTACATTCCCAAGAAGGCAATGTAGCAAACTGTTATCTGTGGTTTTAATTGATTTTTATATCATTTAGAAGCTCAGGTCCTTTTCAGGGTCTTCCCCTTGCCCTGTGCACATCTGCTCCCTCCCTACCAGTCCTCCTGCTCTCCTGTGGGCTTCAGCATCCAGTCCCTGTGGATATCACTGACTGCCGTTCTCAGTAGGATATTGGCTGCTTCTTGCCCCATTTCATGAGGTGGATCCCATCTCTCCCCAGTTACTCATTTTTCAAAGAGGATACCCATGGCTGCAATTTCTGAATCACTTTTGAATTAACCAAAGCATGCTGTAGCTACTTGGTATGTGATCTGATCCTTAAAAACACCCCCTTGCATTCTTCTTTTTAAAACTGAATTACACACCAAAAAGGTTTTGGAGAGAAAAATCTACAAGCTTCATTTGGAAGATGCCAAAATGAAAAATTTTTACTTTTTAAAGTTAAATATTTTGGTGTGTTTGGATTATTTGCCTTGTGTTTTCCAACAATGGAAGTATTTTATGAATTTTTATTCCACCTTTGCTTGTAACTGGCTGTAATTGTGTTATTTTGATCCCTTCTACAGTATTGGCTTTGGTTACTCATTTGCTCTGTTCCAGATCAATCAGTTTTGAGGTTTCCATTTCTGCCCCATATGTTATCCACAATATTTAAGATATGGATACAGAAGATGAGTACTGTAATCACAAGTCATCGAAAACAAAAAATAAGTGGAAATCCATGTAAAGGAGCTGTGAAATTTGGACTATTAAGGGGTAGGTGTGACACAAGTAACTTGCAAGTGATTGAAAAGCACAAATTAAGGTATTGGTTTGGTACCTCTTGACTGAATTACAAGTCACCCTCTGGCATTTTTCTATGGCCCGACCTGCAGCCATTGCCTGTTGAAGGCTGGCAGGAATTTTTAAGGAGCAGACTCTGCAGCAGAGGCTTGCAATGAGGCAATGGCTCCTGGAGTACATGGTGGATCTTCCTGTGGGAAAGAGATGGTGCCTCTTCCTCTGTCCCTGGGCACCCGAGCGGAAGATCCCTCATTGACTTGTGCACAATGTGATAATTGAGAGGGAGTTTCCTGGAGCTGAATGCTGCCTGCCCGGGGTCAGCAGCTGCTCTTCCATCTTGCCTTCCTTTGACATCCCACATGAACCCCCAGCACGGAGTTGGAGGGAGCTGATGAGCCTTTTTGTTGCTAAGAGATGACTTCTGGGAGAGCCACAGTCATCAGCTTGTTGGGAGTGGATAATGAACTGTGAGTTAAGGTAGTTTGAAAATACTTCTATACATTAACAACAAACAGAGGGAAATTATCCTGAAATATGGGGTATTCTGGTTGATCTTGGACCATGGAGGTGTTTAAGCCGTGCAAAGCGTGGCAAGCCCAGCATCTGCTGGGTCCTGTCTCTGCTCTCCACCCGTCACACAGAGACATGCAGAGACCATTAACAGGTCAATGTGGTGCTGCTCAGCAGCTGTGTGGGGCCCAGCCTTACTGAACTTTGGTAGATGAAGCGTGTCTGCTGAGTTATAGTCCTACCAGAGAGAGATTCATCGCTCCTGCTAGGAGATAATGCATTTCAGGGTATTTTTTGGAATGTCACACATCTCTGCTGAGAGAGCGGAGGCAGGGCATGGAGTCACTCATCCCAAGCACACTGCACTTTGTGCCTCACCCTCCCCAAATAATTCTTTGGACCATTTAACATCAAAAAAATCATGCCTGTGAGCCCTTTGCAAGAAACGGCACGGGATTTGTGCCTTGTGAGGCCTCATCCTGCCCAGGAACACCTCCTTGGCTGGTAGGAAGCCCCTTGGGCAGTGCAGCTTCTTCTCTCTCCTTCATCCCCGTGCTGTTTCAGCAGTTTGGGAGGGGAGGGGCTGTCTCCAAATGACCAGTGGGGCAGCACTGGCATCCCTTCTGCTCTGGCCCAGGGCAGCACAGAGCACAGCACAGAGCACAGCTGTGCTTTGCAGGGAAGCCTCTCCCGTGTCCTGCACAGTCACTTGCTGCACATCAGTGGGACATGGTGGAAAATTTATGTGCGATTTCTCTGCCTTCAGAGCGAACAGAAATACCACTCTGACAGAGAAGTGGGCTTCGACAGAGCTGAATGGCTCAAAGAATGGTTCCTATCAAGGCTGATAATCTTCCCTGGCGATAACGCAGTGGATTATACAGAGATTGGATGTTGACAGTACGCTGACCTTAATCTCCCTTAACTTTGGTTTTCTTTCCCATCTGATAATAATGGAGAAAGTACAAGTGCCATAGAAGATTACACACATCCTGCCACACTTTGCAGATGGCTGATACGAAAATCAGAGACAATGCTAAAATAATTAAAAAGCCCACAAAAAATGAAACCGTGTACTCAGCTCCTTCTGTGAGGCTGTGGCTAAAGAAACAGCCAGCCAGCCTGAAATGGACTATATAAATGTAAGTAGATCTTATTAAGATTCTGGGTGGCTGTTAAATCATCCTCAGCCATTGCTTCCAGCTTAACGTCACTGCTAATGGTGAAGAGAGGAAGAGATTAGTTTAGGCTACTTTGAGACATCACAGATATACGTGGGAGGCATCCTCTGTTTTGTGAACTTGTATTTCACTGACCTGCTATGTGACAAGTGGAGTGCCAAAAATACAGAAGAGTTGGCACATAAAATCCGTGTCTACTCTATCTACTCTGTCAAGGCTATAAAAAAAAAGTCCTGAATGAGCCTTGGAGAGTCAACAAATCACTAAAATAGCAGCTAAAAGAGGAAGTTCAGCACGAGTTCAAGTCATTAAAATTCCCTCTAATGTATTCCCTTGCAGACCAGTGGGCTGAGCGTGATCCCAGGGAGCGGAAGGATGTGAGTGAACTTGTGTGCAAGGAGAAAATGGACAAGGTTGATGTTGCTGACCTTCAGTGTGGAAGCCTGATCATTCCTGTTGTTTGAGATGGCTATGTGGGAAGAAAAAGGTCAGTGGAGCAGCTCTGAGCTGGAAATGGGGTGAAATGAGCTTTTGCATGGCTTTCTTGGGCAAATCCCCACCTGTATGCAGTGTGGCACATTTATGTCTCAGACTTTTGCTGGTACTTGCACAAGGTCTCAAGGGGAAGGCAAGTAGGTAAGGGGATGGCTGTGGTGGAGTGTAAAGATAGATTCTTCATTTAGAAAATATTCTTTCCTAATGGTAATATTTGACTAAAAAGCAGACAAGGCCTGTTAACTGTGAATGTGTTCTTTTTATGTTCCTCCACACAGGCAATGTGGGGAAAAAAAAGGAGACTTACACCTCCATTGTCCATATTAGCCACATTTCTCATTGGCTCCAAAGGGAGTTCTGTTCAGGAAATGCAAAGCAGGCCTGGTAAATATATTTCCATTTATTCAGTAGTTCTGAGATTGAAAACAGTAGAGACTAGGCAAAAGAAATACCAGGAGTATCTCATATCCATGTGTTGCTTCATTAAACATCTGAAAACAGCAATGAAAAAGCTGAGATTGTAGAATGAGATTACCAGGGAGCAGGATGATAACATGAAAGCCTCTGTCCTCTGCTTGTACAATACACATGTGGTCAGAAGAATAAAGGCAGCAAACTATCTTACTATATAACAGACAAGGATTTTCATAGCTGTTATTTGGGATGCATGGAAAGTAGAAAATGGCTTTACACGAGAGAGTCACTTGTTAACTTTGGATATGTGATATGTGAATGTATAACTGAGATAAAAAAATCATCTGGTTTCATCCTTCTTGTCAGGCAATATTTGCATTCAGAAGCTCCAGAAGTAACATTCAGTAACTAAGGAATATATGACAGAATATTGTAAAGCTAACTGACATTGTGCACAAGAAAATTAGTTTCCTTTTATTGCTGTTTTAAATAGAAAAGATTTGATCAGTCTTGGCCCTCTCAATAGGCAAAAAAAAGGTGACTAGACCACAAATGCCTGTGAAGGTGCCTGAAGGCCTGACAGCTGCTGGGGAAAGGGCTGCCCTTCCTTACCTGCAGAGGTGTCTCTGCCACGGGAGAACAATGTGTAACAGCAGCATCCTGGGACCACGCTGTAACAACTGGGGTTTAAACCCACCATCCTTGCCAGTCCAGTGCTGGCATCATCCCTGGAGCAGAAATCCCTTACCCATGGCAAGCTCTCCCCCTGCCTCTCACTGCAAACTCCCGTGGAGCTCCAGGAGATGCATCACCTCGGAGGCAGAGGCAGAGCAAGAGTTGGACCTGGTGTGGAGACCGGGGTGAAGGGACCTGCCCAAGCCCTGCCTGTGTGTGGGTGACCTGTCCTTCAGCTCAGCTCAAGCTCCCAGCCCCCAGCACTGCTGTGCTGGAGGTTCTCCAAAAGCCTTTTCCAACAAAGGAAAATTTATAATGTAAATTCCTACTTAAGCATCACTCTTTTTTTCCTTTTTTTTTTTTTTTTTTTTTTTTTTTTTTTTAAGATTTGTTTTTCTTTAGGAACAAAGGGATATATGCTTTGGCTTGCACTTGTTTGTGTCATTAGGTCCTGAGGCAGACTATGAAAGCTGTAATTCCAGCTGTGTGATCTGCTGCTATCCATCCACTTCACATCCCTGATACAAATCTCCTGAGACGAAGCCCCTCCTTAACCAAATTCAAGTCCAGCTCACTCTCTGGGAAAGAGCTTCCCCTGACCTCCTGCCAACCTTTTGTGTCCCCCTGAGGGGCTGAGCTGCCAAACCAAAAAAGGGAGCAGGAGGAGCTCAGCCAGCACTGGCAGGTCAGATGTTTGGTTACCCAAGCCTCACCTGCTGTCCAGGTGGGCTGCTGCTAATGGTGGGGCTTGTCCTCATTAGCTCCCATGTGCTCTTCACTAATTGTCATCAAGGGCTTTGCCTTTTCATTTTAACTGTTTAAAGGGCCTTTTAAAATTAGGTTTTTGATGCATTTGTGTCTGTACTGCATTTCACAAGTTACAGTGGTTTCCTGCACCCTTTGATTTTTGTTGTAATTCTGTAATTGCAGTGATGGAGAGGATTCTCCAGGAGCTACCAGCCTTGCCAGTGTGTCCCTGCTGGTGGCACCTGACTGTGGGCTCTGGGCACATGGTGACACAGGGGCTGAGGGCAGGAAGTGAAGATGAGTATCTCAATCCTTGCACTACCATCCAACCTAAGAGCAGGCTGGGAAGTATCACATATCCCAGTGACAGTGGCAGCCTCTGGAGTCCAGGTGCATTAGAGCCTAAAGAGAGCTGAGCTCCCTAATGGACACACGCCGTGTTTTTGAGCATCCTGCATCTTCTGCTGATTGTCTGCTGTCGAGGCCTCGTTTCCAGCAGTGCTGGGTTTTCCACTGCACGCCAGCAGCGGCTCTTCCAAACTTCCTTGATTGTGTCTGTGCCTGTTGCTCGGTGCTTGAGTGATGAAATGGAAGGCAGCAAGAGTGACAAAGATTAAATGAGCAGCGAGAGGAACCTGAGCTGAATTTTGGGAGAGTAATTAGTGGTGCCAGTGGCTCCAAGCAGAATAAGGGGGTTTGCTTTGTGCTATTATCCGTGTGGCACTGGGGAAACGCAGACAACTCCCTCCTGATTCTTCTCTAATTAAAAGGTTTTTATGTGTAAGGTCTGTAATATATGAGGAAGTGATAAATTAAACGTCATGAGTTCCTCACTCTGTGCTTGTGCTGGAGAAGGAAATAGATTCTGCATCTCACAGTGAGGCCAGTGAAGAAATTGCTCTTTTCCCATTGCAGACAGGACCTTGTGGCACTTCCAGCCTGGAGGCATCCTGCCAGGTTTGCTGTGCTTGGGGACAGTGGCCAGTGTGAGCCAACTGGCCATGGGATGTAGGAGCCATCCCCTGAGTAAAGGCAAAATAAATGCTCTGAGCGTGGTAGAGCTCTGCTGGCATGAGTCCAGGAGGGGAAAGCAAAGGAATTGTCTTCTTCCAGCAGTGAAAAAGCAGTAGTAGAGCTGCTTCGAGCAGGTGCTGCATCCCCGGGGCTGCACTGGCCCCTTTCCCAGGACACAGCGTGGAAAATGCAGCTGCTCTGCCCAACTGCAGCAGCCCTGGCTTCTTCCTGCTGGCTTCCCCCACATGTCCCTCCTGCTGGGCTGGGGAGCTGGGAGCAGCCCAGAGGGATGGAGCAGGAAGAAATTTCATCCACCAGCCCCCCAGAGTATGACATCCCTGCTGGGACAGCTCCAGGAGACCATCCAGGGGCTATAAGCAGGAGATAGCACCCTCTGCTCCCAGCTGTCCTCCTGAGCACCGAGAAAATAACTAATGCACTAAAGCAAAAGGCATGCAGACCAAAAAGGAAATGCTTCAGCATGATCCTAGAGGATTTTTTGGAAGTTTTCTCTGCAACATCAATGCTTTTATATATTTTTTAAAGGCTTGGTTAGATTGAAAGGGAAAAGGGAGGTTGTTTTCATGTGGCTTAGTGTCAGTGTTTAAAAAATATAACTGCAGGTGAAAAATAATTGCAAAATAAAATTAAAATCTGCTCTTCAATGCCAAAAGAATTCCAAAATGTAACTTTTTAGGTTTTAAGACCAGGTTTTAAACCTGACCAAAACAACTCAACAGTTCAATATCATTTTGAAATATTTCAGTGAATCCAAATCTGTGTGTTCTAGAGAAAAAGCTTTCTTTCCAAAAAAGTTCATTAAGCTCTCCATAAGCCTCACCTCCTGACCTGTCCTTGCAGTAGAAGGAATGGTTTGTTACAATCCTTCTGAAGGATTTTTTAAATTTTAATAGGTAAAACTCATGCACAGTGTAAACACACCAAAAAGCAAACACCCTATTGAATTTTCAGGGACAAGTATTTTAAATTCAACCTTTTTCAAAACTGCAGACATGCATTATTTACACTGGAGAAGAATAATGTAACAAAGCTGTATTAGATTAAAATTGTTCCATAAAATATTATGATTATCATTTTTTGTAGCTTGACTTAAGGTGAACAATTTATATAAAAATATGAATTATTTTCTGTTACAAAAAAATTATTCAGTGTGGGCTCTGTGTATTACAGTTATTAATCTTTCTATTTAAATGCAAATTTTTCCTTTCAACTGAGAGCTAAAGATACTTTTTATACAACTAATAAAACAGAACTCTGATCTTCTGATCCCTCATAAGAGAGGTGGCTTTCTCAGCTGTGTTTGGGATGTCTCTGCTGGAACATGCAAGGATGCTCTCTTCATTAATACATCGAGAGCTACCTGCTCAAAATTAAATTCTCATTTGTACACCAAGGTGTGACTTGGACAGTCCTTAGTTGTGTTGTTTTTGTAAAAAGAGGAAAGAGCTAAGAAGAGCAGTGACCTTTGTGTGGCCATGTGCTCTGCCTGCAATCCAGGGGGGCCATGGATCCTTGGAAAATCTTGGTTTGCATCCTAGTGAGTTTGCTGCTATGAGAAGCCTGGACCTGAGGCTTCTTTGAGAGGCTGGAGTCAGCTCAGGTGGGAGCTGGTCCAGTGGCTCTGAGAGGGGAGCTGGACGGGCTGGTCAGGGGTGTTTCAGTCCCCTGTGAAGCAGCTGTTGAAGGTCTGTCAGGCTTTACAATCACCACAGTGTTTGTGCAGTTCAGAAACTCCAGAAAGCTTCATGTTATCCCCAGAGTGCCAGATACCACCAGTGCCACCACAAACTGCTGCAGGGGCATGGGCTCAGTGTGCTCTGTGTGAGTGTCAGAGACTCTGAATGGTTGCTCTTCCCATTTACAGAAGGGAGTGGAAATTGTCCCGTTGGACCAGGAGGAGACTTCCATTGTCTGATCCCTGGGAGCTGCAACCAGCTGAGGTTTCTGCAGCCCTTGCCGTACGTGCATGAATGTGACAGGGAGAGAGGTAACTCCTATCTGGCAGCTCGTGTCCTGAAGCAGAAATCAAAGTGGTTTATGTGATTTCAGGCTAATTTCTGCCAATTTTTCATCTGACAAAGTGCTTCTATTACCCTGAGCAACTCCAAGGACAGCTTCCTTAATAATGTTTACTTTGTTCGAATTTAGTTGCCAGTATTAGCAAAGGAAGTTGAAAACAACTCTGCGTCTCCATCTTTCATCCTTGCATGATCACAGATTTCCCATTCCTGCTCCCAAGAAATGCTGTTTCCTGCTGGTGGGAAGCTTTCTGGTGGTTTTCCAGGTTCTGCATGGTCTGGCAGAGCGTGCTGTCCTCTGGCCACCCCTTGGTCTCCCTTGTCAGTGGTGCTCTGACTCAGCCTGGGTGGGAGCCTGGCTGCTCCAGCCGGTGGAAATGTGGGTAGTTGAAGAGGCTGAAGTAGTGAGTGCTGTTATAATTAACTGTCTGTATTAGGCATTTTACAGTTCTGACACCTCGCAAGAGTGGAAGTTTAATGAGAATGGAGAGAGGCTCAAAAGCAATCCATTTTCCCAGTAAAGATTGTAATGAAGGTGTGAAATGATGCACAGCTAACTAAACCTGTCTGTAATAGCCTCTCTGTTATAATGTAGTGATCTGACACTTTGGAAAAACAATACAGTGCATATGTATGTATGTATGTATATATATATATACACACTATATATTATATATATAGTATATATATATTATAATATATATATACTATATATATAATATATAGTGTGTATATATATATACACACTATATATTATATATATAGTATATATATATTATAATATATATATATCTATATCTTTGCTTGGAGTGCTAATGTAATGTATCATGCAGCTTGACTGGGTGTGCCATGTGTAAGTCAGGTGCGAAAATGGTGGTCAAAAATGGTTGATAAAAAATGCTCATTTGCAGTGTAAAGATGAATGCAGCCCAAGGAATGTCCCAGAAAATGTCCCAGAGAGGATGTTCAAGTGGAGCACAAGGGTCTGTGAATGCCTGGGCCAGCTGTGACACAGCACAAAGGACTTCTATGACCCATTTGCACCAGCACAGCCTCCTCACTACGCTCCTGTCATGAATTCCTTGGGATCTGCCCCGAAGGGGCAGGAAGAACAAAGGTGTTTTCTCACTATTGCTTCAGGAGAGGCTCAGTCTCTGACGATCAGTTTAAAATCCAACAGCAGCAGCTGTAAAGAGAGTGTGCTTTCCACTACAAAACCCTGTAGTCTTCACTGTCATTGAAGTCTCTCTGTCTTCATTTGCAAGGAATGCCTCCGATTCAGGTGGGTGAGGCAGGAACGGGAATGAGCATGGCATCCATCATGTGGCTTCTGCTGGCACCTGGGAGTCAGTGGCCCTCTGAGGATATTTTTGGAAATGGATGCTTTCCTCTGAGATCTTGTGTCTCCAGATTTGATCTTCATAGGTTTTTATGTCCCTCTCCTGCAGGGTTTCACTCTCAGCTGGCAAGGAGCTGAGGACCTGTTGATCCCTGTGCCCTGCTGGAGCAGCTGCCCCTCTGCACACCCAGTGTGCTGTGTGGTCAGGAGGTCATTTCTGCTCCCAAACTGGCCCAAAGCTGTCCCCAGCATGGAGCACTGAGGGCTACTCCCAATGTATTGCACTCACAGGCAGGTTTCCTTTTGAGCGGGTAAATTTATTTGTTTACCTGGGAGCCCTTTGTCACCACTGTCACCTTTGCTCTGAGGCACCAGCCCGCTCTCAATGTCCTCACCGGGTGGGAACACGAGTCTGCTGCCACCTCTGTATTTCCAGCCAGGCTGAGGGGGCTGAGGGCCAGGTCTCTGGGAGCTCACAGGTCTGATATTTGCCATGCTGGATGCAGACAGGTGTGAAGAGCTGCTCCCATTCTGTGCAGCTCTTGCTCCAGTTGGATCCCAAAGAGCTTTTCCTGGCTGACCTGAATTACCTTTTCCTTTTTTAAATGTATAATTTCTATGACTGATATAAATGTCAAGCACATCGATGAAGAATAAAAATGGAGATAAACACCTTGTTAATTGTAATCATTATGTAAATACCTGAGCCCATAAATTTCAATAATTAGTTTTACTTTCTTTTTTTTTCTCTCCTTGCCAGGACTTGCATGAATATGGCTGAGCTTTCTCATAGCTGCTTGCAGGATAGAGCCTTGATTGCTACACTGCATGAGTTTTGTGTGTGGCATATGGTGAGGTCTCATGAAACATAATTGTGGAGCACTAATGTTCAGCTCTCCTGTGGGGAGTATCACATCCTGAAGGGTGACTCCCTTCAGTAACATCAAGATCCTATAGGAAAAGAGCTTCTTTCAAAGATCTCAGCCATATGATTTATGGTAAATAACATTTGTATTCCCATATTATGTGTTTCTGCTCTTGAGGTTTGCCCTTGTTGGTGCTCAAATTCGTTTTTGTTTAGCATGTCACGGGACTTGGAGCAATACAGTTTTGGCAAAATGCGTGGGAAGGCTATGTAAACACCATCCAAGCTTTCTGTAAACTCTCTGCATACTCTCCAGTATGTTTAAATGTTGCAGCTATGCAGCTAAAGTACATCCACTAATACAAGTTAATACAAAGACATGGTTATATAATGGAAGCACTTTAGTTAGATTTTTATAAAGAGAACAAGAGGATCCCCTGAGATATTGTTGTACAAATAACAAAAGGCAGAAGCTCAATTAGTGAAAGCATGGAAGTGAAAAGTGAGACAAAAATAATGTAGAGTAAAATTCATGAGGTATATTAGTTTTCAAAGTATACTTTCTTATACATTAAAGGGCTGCATTGAAGAATGAATTACCTGCTTTCCCTATGACAGTTGTCTAAACTGAGGTTGTCAGAATTTTTTTGCAGTGTTCTGACTCAAGATAGGAAAAGTAAATTCCTTAATTCTACTAGATGGAGGTGTCATGTTGATAGTTCCATTTACTTTTTTCATTAAGGGAGAGCAGAAGTTGTCCAGATTTTTTTTTTTTTTTCATTTTGTGTTCCCTTGAGACTCCAACAATAACCAGTGATAGTTTTTTCGCCGATATTATTTTAGATTAATTTTTTTCGAAACAGAAATCTATAGAAGCATGAGCCTCAACAGTTGGCCAGCAAGCAAAGCAAGAAAGGATTTGGTTTACAGAACTAAATCCAATCCCTATTCCTTTTCCTTTTTCCAACAAGGTGAGGCTACATAACAAAATGTTGCACTCTGGCCTGTGCCTGCAGAGCTCTTTAGTAATGTGTCTTCTGAAGCCCTTTCTGCCTTTCCTAGAACAAAGCTGTGGTTTCCTATCTGATCTCCTAAGACAGCCCAGGAGCCAGCAGGGCTGCCTGCAGCATGTGCAATGTGCAGTTTGCACTGAGTTCAGACACTCCACAGCCTGATTTCATGCAGCTTCTCATGCTTTAATCGTGGCAGTTCTCTCTCTGGGACTGCCAAGTGTCCTTACCAGCCACTGGCCCATGGGGAAAGTCCATTTGTGCAGAATCCTGGCAATAACCCCTGGAAAATATGGCTGCTAAGAAAAAATAAAATTACCAGTAAAAAGCGTTTCCCAATTAGTTGGTTCAAAATGATTGGTTTTGGCAACCTACTTCTGTCAGTCACTGGTCCCATGTATTTACATAGGGCTTAGTGATGAAACTACTTGGAAACTTGTGTGAAATTATGTATTTTGAAACTTAAATCATCCTTCACCAGCTAAAAGGAAAACCAAGGAGAATACTGACACTGGGAGAAACAAGGTTTGTAAAGGAACTTTTCCAGGGTGAAGCTGGAGCTGTCAGGACCAGCTCCTGGTCTGGTGGAATGAGTGGGGCAATGAGATTCAGTCCAGTTTTGTGACATTTGGCTGCAGCCTCCACCTCTGTGTGCTGCTACCCTGGAAAGAGAAAAGATATTTTCAGACCAAAGGTTGTCTTTGAAAAGCACCCTGGAAGAATATATAAATGTGTCTTTTTCTGAAATGGCAGTTTGTTTCTATATTACTTTTTTATTTTTATGTGGAAATTTATATTTAGAAATCATACAATTCATTTGACTCCTTAAGTCATTATATTGTTAAATGTTTCAGAAATTGAGCTGGCACTTTGCCTGTCACCAAAAATTGACAGCTCATTGCCCCCCCTTACAAAGATGCTTTGAGCCAGGGCTTGGTATGGGCTTGTTTTGATTAGGGTTGATATCAAATTTTAGGGGTTTTATCAGTATTTTGCAAATGTTATTATTGGATTTGCATGCATGAAAGCCCAGTCCTGTTCTGTTTCTGAGCAATGACAACGCTGGTTCCCTGTGCAGGAGACTCAGAAAGCAGGCTTGAAATTTTCTTTCGAAATGTGATGCGCTGCCTGGCTGACGACAGCACCCAGAAGTGAAGCAATATGAGCAGCATTGCTTGGTTTAATAGCAGGAGATCCTCACAATGTGTTTCAGTTTATATTATTCTGGAGATAAGAATCTTTAAATACTGAAGGAGCATACAATGTACAAGCATTGTATTGACATTTTTCTATGCTATCATAACCACAGATTCATCTGCTTGTCCTTATGTTAGCAATTTAATTTTAATCCTGGGCAATAATGAAAAAGCGCATTATGGGGAAAAACAAACTCTTCATAGCCTGTGTTCCTGATATTTTTAGGGAATTGAATTGCATTTTCTGTTGACAATACTAGGCTATCTTTAGGCCTTCTGTGAACACCCATGAACAACAAAAATGTGTCTGCTAATGTATTGTGAGCCAGAGGAATATAGTCTATTTGTAGCTCTTGTATTGGGGGGCGGATCTGGAGCCCTGTCTGTGCCCTGTGGCACTTTTGCTCTGCAGTTTCCTGTGAGGAATTGGAGCAGCTTCTGGGGTGTGGGGAGGCAGCTCTGCACATGCTGAGCCTGAGCTGGGAGCCGGCCCTGCTCTGGAGGAGTCCCTGCCCCCTCTGGATGGGTGATGGAGCAGGGCTGGCCTGAGCTGCCCCAGGCTCGGGCCAAGGTGAGGGTCAGGGTTGAAGCACCCAGGCAGGGGTGGTTCTTTCCTGCTCAAATGGGTCAAAATTCCCCACATCTCTGGGGGGAGATTTTAACTGACAACAGCGAGAAACGCTTCTGATGCTGAAAACCAGATTTTTCTAATTTTTTTTTTTTTTTTTTTGGTGTTACAGGCGGCCAAACCTGTGACAAACACTGGCTGTTCAGCCACAGGTTTTCCTTGCCACAACACAACTCTAGCACAGATTTGTTCAAAACTGGGAGCAATCAAGAGCTCAAGAGTGCTGTAGAAGCAGAATAATTTGGATTCCATTTTTAAAATAATTTAATGTCTTTTTATATAGAGAGATAGAGGACTCAAAAATCCTACAAGAAGGAGCACAATATGAGATTTATTTCCCAAAGCTGTTTTTTTTTAAACTCTTGCCAAGAATCTTCTACTACAATTTTGAGCTTTATTAAAAAAAAATCCTAGGAGAAATGTGTACTGTTCTTTATCAAACTACTTAGGACATATTCCTAAGAGTCACTCACACTCCCACACGCACCTTTCCACAAGTGAGATAAATTGAGAATGTCACTATCTTTAATGTTAGAAGCATTTCCATCTTCCACTGCAAATATGCAGTGATGCATCTAGAATAGCACTGTCAGGGGAAGAAATCTTCACATGAACAGAATTTAGCTATTTCTGTTCTCTTTCTACATGCACTTAGTGTTTTTTCTTTGGTGGGATCATGTTGGCTGCAGGGAAATGGAGAAAGAAAACTGTTTCTTTAGATATGAGTCCTGCCCCCTGGCCATTCTCGGACAGGCTGCACCCAGTCCCGAGCCTCACACAGCTGTGGGAGCTGCTGACTGAAGGACATTGCCCTTGCTGATGGCAGGGTGGGTGCAGGGAAATTGGTTTGACATGTGCTGGAGGTGCTGAGCGTGGCCTTCACCCCTGGGTCTGCAGCAAACTACTGGCTCCAGTGGGGAAGCAGATGGGAGTGAGGACTTGAGAACTAATCTCCTGTCTGTGCTTCTGCCTCTGTGACTAATTGCTCTGAAATTTGCACATGTAATAGCTTTCACTTTTCCTAATACCTCTTACTAGGTTAGCATTTTAAAAAGATGTATTTTCTTGTCATTAACAGCACTAGATGCAAATGGAGAAGCAGATAGATATGCATTGCTTATTAATTAAAATAGGAGCACAGATTTCAGGGAGTGCAGTCAGGCTCCAAGGAGTACCTGATCCTGTGTCCAAGGCAGGGTACACAGCAAGAAATGCACCCCCTGCACCACTCCTCTGTGGGGACGCACAAATTAGAAATTTCAGGGGCTGTTGAACACTGTGAATTTCCACTGAGGATCAGCACAAAGTTATTTGGCACAGGAGGTTCTGTAACTGTGATACATTGGGAAAGTTCATATTGTGCAATGGCCCTAAAACTCACCCGTCCTCCTCTAGTATGCAGAGACCCAGTGCTAAGATGTGTTTAATATAAAGCAGGTAGGATATAAGCTGACTGGAGCAGTTTTTCTGTCTCTTGTTGCCTTTACATTATTCATCTTAGGATCATCTCCTGTGCTATATATATTCAGCATAAATAATAATTAAACCAGGGGACCGAGGTGTGGTGTGAATGTGAAGAAAAACTCCATGTCCCTGATGTTACAAAGTTGGAAAACTAGCCAGGACTGGGGGAGTCCTTAGTCTGAGGAAAGGTAGTCTGTTGGAAATGCTTGCTTCCTACAGGAAAGCATTAACATGCAAGCACTACTCTTAAGTGGCCAGAATGTAGTGATTAAAGTGCTCTTGCTGTGTGATCTTGGGCCTCTTGCCCTTTCTGTTCCTTAATTAATTTCCTCTATCATTTATGTATTAATAAAAACAAATTACCTGCTTCATGGGAGGTAAGAGGTTTTATTCATTTATGTTTGCAAACAGTGTTGAGATCGAAGGAAGGAAGGAAGGAAGAGGCTGCAGAAGTGAGACGGCTGTATTTAGTGCATGAATGATATATGACAAGGTTTTATTCCTTGACAGTCTCATAATTTGACATAGCAGTCAGTCTTTTTCCTTTCTACTGTTTAACTTTCTTTTTCTGACGCTGTCTTTTAAGGCACTACTTTAGCCTCTAGTGTGAAATGTAAATGAGTGAATGTATGGACACTTTGATGTTGGGTTGATCACTACCTTTGTTTCAGCCCTCTTTGTTTCATGATCATTTATGCAGAAGGGCACTGCCCAGTGACTGTGGAGTCATCTGCTAGTAGGTCACGTATTTGAAAATAATGTTGGGATTAAAAATTTTTTCCGTGTCTCATTTGCATGGAATAAACACAGATTTATCTCCTGGAACAATGCTCTGTTTTCTGCTATTACCAATGGGGTAGCAGCTGTGCAGGTTCTCCTGCATGGAACAGAGGTGCACAGACAGGACAGTTCCAGCCAGATATGGAGAGCTGGATGCTGTCTACTGACACAAATTGCTTTACAACCCAGATTTTTAATGTTTTCTCTCTGAAAATGACCTGGATCAAGCTCTCACAGTCTATATGCACCATGCACTAGCTCTGGCCAGATGCTGCCTGTGACAGTTTTGCTGGTGGAGGTCAGCAAAGGCTGATGCATGTCCATGAAAGACAGAAAAGCGCTATCAATGGATGCTCCTGATATCTTTACTCTTGGTGAGTAATGCAAACAAACACAACATTTCTTCCTACCTGTGCAAACCAGTCTCAGGATGGAAGCAACATGAAAAGCCAGCATCTCTTCTCTTGTAATGTCTAATAGCAACGTCTAACGCTGAATTTTCAAAGCTCTTGCCTGAAGGTGATGCTGTGATAAGGAGCATGTTTGTGCCCAGGCACTGCCGTGAGAGCAGCTCAGCGCAATTCCGTATGCAGAGAGCTCCTGGCCTGGGCTCCCCTTGGAGCTCCTCAGCAGGCACTAAGGATGTGTCATCCTTTGAGTTATCTCTTACTCTTAACTCAGCTTTCCTCCATGAAAGCTTTTTTGGTCTTGACTCTGAAACACTACACAGAATGCTGCATTTCACAGTCCTTTGCCACGGAGTTTTGCCAGGGGAGCTGTGGGGAGGGTGAGGAAATGAGAGCTGCCTTTGGGGCTGTGCCTGCCTTCACCCCTCAAGTGTGTCATGCCTTTTTCATCAGGAGTTTCCTCGTGCCACTCCCAAGTTTGCATCTCCCAGGGATTTTAAGAAATTACCACCACCCTCTTGGACTGAGCTGTGTGGGAGAGGGAACTCAAGTTGCTCTTGAGTGTTTGCAGTTTGCCCCTTAAATCTCTCCTTGGAGGATGCTGCTCACACCATCTCCCATCTTGCATTGAAGCTGAAGTGTCCTGTTACCTTTCCCCTCCTGCATGTGCAGGCTTTATGTTTCTTTTGTGCTTGTGATCGAGGTTCACCCTGGGGCAGAAACCTTTGTGGGGCAGGGAGAAACTGACCTCTTTGTTTTGCAGCGTGAGAGTGCTCCCAGCCCTCCCACAGCAGCTTCCCCTCATTTTTGGGGAAGATTTCCCAAAAATTAGGGTGGTATCTCAGCCACTGGCATTGACACCCTCCTGGAGACTGTGGCTGAGGTGCAGCCCAGCTCCCCAAAGGCAGCAGGAGTCCTGCACTCCCTGCCAAGCTCTCAGGGCCAGGACCCTGGGCAGCCCAAAGTGGTGGGTTTGTGTCACCCAGCCCTTCAGAGCTGAGTCTGTTAATGATGTGCATAAAGACCTCACGCTGCTGAGGCCACGGTGCTGCTCCAGAAATGCTGAGCTAATTGCATGAAAGGTGAATCTCCAGTACAGCAATGATTGATTCAGCCTCAGGCCCTACACAGCAGAGAGCAGCTCATGGAAACCAGAGACAGGGCATGTGATTGCAGACCCTTAATCCAGCTAATGCCTGACCTCATTAGAAAAAAGTCACAAAACACATCTCCCTGGATTGTTCCTTGCTGTGTCCAGTGAAGTAGTGGGAGCTCAGCCAACCAGCCAGGTATTCCTCCCTCTCCTGCAGAGGACTGTGTATTCCTCTCTGCCTGGGGAAACGCTGGTAGATCCAGACTGAACTCCTATAAGATCATGGGGAGGAAAACTTATAACTTACTAATTAATACAAAGACATAAAGTGATTATGGCCACAATCTAAAAGCTGGTACTGGGTGTGTAGGGTGAGGGAGAGTACGGCAAACAAGCAGGGCATGCACAGCGTCTTATCAGGGGCCGGGAGAATTTGTAAGGGTTAGATTCTAATACAATAGGGAAGTTAATGCACTGCCAGGGCACGGTTGCCGGCTTCCATTTCATAGTCTGGGGTAGTCCCTGGCAAATTCTCCCTCCCCTAGCAAACCTGGTGCACTTCAGAGCAGAAGTTTGGCTTGCACATAGAGTGGGATGGACTTTGCAGATGGCAATGCCATGCCTTTGCTTTCAATGCCTATCAGCTTCCCTAGCACAGACAAATCCCTGCTGCTAACACCAGACAGCTCTAACTCCAGCCTGACTGTTTGGATGCCGAGGTCACTTTGGATGCTGAGATATTTGAAATTCATGTATGGGAAAGGGGGAGGAATACCGACATTTCCATGCATGTAGCTTAGTTCTTTACAGTGGTTTTCTGCAACCCATGAATCATGGATGAAATGTTCATCCAAGTGTTGGTCTCTACAGAGGTGCCTTTGCAGCGGAGGGAGCAGGGTGCTGAGCACCAGCACCGGGGTTTTTCTCTCTCAGTTCAGCACAGGGAGGTGGTCCCGGCAGTGCAGAGTGATCTTCCCTCTCACAGCTGCACTGCAGACAGGGGATTGAGGGGACGAGGGATTTGGCTGGCATTTGTGGCCCAAGGATGACTAATGCTTCCCCGTCACTGACACATCACCCCTTGCATCCAGCAGAGCCGTGGAGCAGCTTGGTGCAAACCGGCCGAGCGCTGCCGGTGATTTGTCGTGGTCATTAGCGCAGCGTGAGGGGCTGTGACCACAGGCTCCTGTGGGGTGTGGCACTGTGGGGTGCTGCCTGCAGGGCCTGCAGACCCCTCTGGGACACCCCAGGCAGCAGCTCCCACCTGCACTGCCTGCTGCATGCCAGTGTGAGCCTGTTAGGGAGGCTGGGGGAGCACGGATGGCGGCGCGGCGGGCAGTGACGGATCGTACACTGGAGAATGATTGATTTGCTCATTTAGGGCTCTGTTCAGCAAAGACTCGGATCCGTGGGGCTTGGGCTTAATAAGAGTTGGGGAGATGAGGCTATTACAGCAGCAGAGGGAGCCACCAGTGCTTCAGGCATTTCACAGCATGGCACTGAGGCATTTATTTAACCTGCTGCCAGCAGGGAGCCCTTTGTCCGGGCACCAGGTTCAGCCACCTGAGAGCTTCAGGTGCTGCATGGAGAGGGGTCTGGGAAGCTCAGGTTTGGAGGCTCTGGTCTCAACCCAAGCCTTACAGCAGCGCTGCTGGGCAGGTACAGCCCCTCATTGCAGCAACTTCTCAGCTGTGCTTCAACTTTTGCTTTGCTGCAATGCACTGAAGGAAGGAGAGTTGTGCCATGGGCTTTGTGCATGAGGAAGACCATCCTGGGAGTGGGGTGGCCCTGGGGCCCCCTTGCCAGCCACCCTCACCAACGTAGTAATTTGGGAGGCCTTGTGAAATGCCTGTTAGCATACCCCAACCCTAACTTGGACAGAGGCTCAAGCTGAGTCACCCTGTGAATCTCAGGTGTGATGTAGCCCCAACTCCATGTCCAGGCGTTG
The DNA here is from genome assembly GCA_013390045.1 of Picathartes gymnocephalus. Taxonomy (NCBI): domain Eukaryota; kingdom Metazoa; phylum Chordata; class Aves; order Passeriformes; family Picathartidae; genus Picathartes; species Picathartes gymnocephalus. The sequence goes on from WEKY01011624.1 coordinate 148,655, forward strand.
CTATGGACCTTCTGGATCCAGAGTACTTGTCTGTCCTGGTCCAATTTGGTAGGAATTGCCAGGCCTAATCAAGTCTGTGACTCCTGGGCTCTGAGAGAGGGAGGTGCCCTGCTGAGGGAGTTGTGGAAGGGCCCGGGCAAACAGCCAAAGGAAATCCCTGGGGAGCTGTCACTTCCTGGCAGCACTGTTTGGCCTGGAGCATCAGCTTTGTCTCAAGCAAAAATGCTGTAAAGCACAGTCATAAAGCACAGAAATTGTTAGAAGGTCTTGAAAATCTCCCCATTTAAGGCGCTATCCAAGGAGAACAGCCACTCTTCCTTCTGACCCTGGCTCTCCTGCATGTCTCTGGTCTGCCAGGACACCCTTTAATTTAATTACTTTCTCTGTGCCCTTTTACCACCAAACTTTCTGAGACTGTTTCTTGGCTGCAGCTGTCAATCTGAATACTCACCTGGAAACCAAACCAAACCAAACCAAACCAAACCAAACCAAACCAATCCATTAGAAGCAGCCAAGTTGTTAATACAGACAGATCAGGTGAGGAGTGCATCACGCAAGGGCTCAGTGGGAAGAACTTCACTACTTAAGAGAGGGATATAAAATTGTGGGGGTGAGCTGGAAGGCAACTGTGGAAAAGAGACCTTCATCTGGAGGATGCTCTATCTACCTGTGAGAGGTGTCTGCAGCTCTGCCTAGTCTGCTAATATCCCACTCATTGGGTGGGTAGGAGAATAGAAAAATGAGTGGGAATAAATCAGAAAAGCTGGAAATGTAGGGTGTTATCTGCAAAGTGCAGGTGGAAGAAATGTGTCTCTCTTAAAGACTTCCCACAGATTTAATTCCCTTGTGTCTTTTCTTTTAATGTCAGTGCTTAAAAATAGGACTGAAGAAGGAATATAACATTTTTGGTAGTGTTAAGCTGGCAGCTAGTTAGTGCTGGCTACTTACTGTATAGGCCAAATTGCTCAGATGAGACCTGCTTTATGGAGGTGCAAAATGGCTGCAGCTCTCAGGAAGGAGGAAAATTGGGAATTCTTTATCTTTTTTACTTCTTAGGAGGCACAGTGACCTGCAATGCCTTAGCTTAGAGTAATGAGTCTCTTGTATCTGTGCTTAGCCACCCGATAACAGCAGGTCAACTGGGCTCCTGGTAGAGTTGGGGAGGCTTAAATGAGGACAAGCAATTCCTCTAATGATTTCTGCTGCCCTCCTGGGAGAGGCTCACCTAGGATAATGCCATCCCCTGCTGAGCGACCACTATCATCCTTTATTTCCAAATCTGCTTCTTGCACTTCTGTGGTTAAGAAGGATTTAAGACCACTGGCAAAAGGCAGTGTGCTGTCTGGGAGAGGTTTGGCCCTGTGATGTGCTTCCTTCTGGTGCTGGTCTGAGCTCTGTGCTCCTGAAATACCTAAGCACACCTTTGAGAACCTCTGTGGGAAAGGGCTCTGCATTTGGCAGCTGTTTGGTTTAGCTGCCTGCCGGAGAAATCTGCTCGTCACTTCCGAGGTGCTGGGCTGTGCTGGCTGGAGCCTGAACACGCTGCTGCTTTTGCTGTGCATCTGATTTTCAATTCAAAAGTTACTGGTTTGGGGGAGTGATGTGACTGACTGTGTTTTGTGATGGACAAGGGGAGCAGGAGAGCAGCTGGGGCCAGCAGTGGATGTGCAGCAAGGTGAACTTGGGCTCAGATTCACTGCCTGAGCTGAGTTAAAGGCAGGGAAACTGGTGACATGAGGGCAGGTGGAGAAAATGGGGACACTCTGTGTCTCAGGGACTCCCACCCATTCCTCCACCAGTGGGTGTATTGGGTAAACTGGTTCTTCCAACTTGGTGCCTTCTTTCGTGTGACGAGGAGCACTGGACTGAACTGCTCCCCTGTGAAGGTGAGTTCTCTGGAGCTCAGTGATCCAAGGAGAGAGGTAACAGAGGAATAAATCCTCAATGGGTGGGCAGTGCTTCCCTACAAGGACATACAGCCCCTTCCTGTCAAAACCTTTGGAGGATTAGTTTGATTTTCATTTTAAATTCACTTAAAAACCTCAGTGTGGCAAGATGGGAACCTCTTCTCAGCTACCTGCAAACCAGCTCTTCCTATCACATCCTGCTCCCTTCCCGTGGCCAGTTTGTCAGCACAGATATGCTGCAGAGCACAAATCCCAGTGGCTGTGGGAGAGGCAGACAGAACTTGCCTACACAGCCCTTGCTCTCTGCACAGACTCCTCAGGCCAGTTCTGGGCCAGCCAAGCAGCTCTTTTCGCTGGTAGCACCAGAGGATGCCTTTGCCTCCTGCAGGCCTGGCACTGGCAACACCTCCTTGGCACAAGCAGTTGCTGGCACTGCCAGTTCAGGGGTGCATAAAGTACATTTGTGGTGCCTTGAGAAAATATATCCCTCTTCCTGAAAACTATATGAGATGGAGCAGCACCTTCTGTTTATGCTCCCTCCTGCCAGGATTTTTAGCATTATTTATTAGCAGCTGGAGAAGAGCTCACCAGCTAGCAGCACCTTCCCTTCGAGCCCTGGTCCATGCTGCCCCTCACCGTGGCAGGCTGCCCACTTGCTGAATGTGTTTGCCTTGCTGTTCAGCTGGTTTAAGGCCCTGCTCACCAGCTAGGATTTGGAGAGATCAATAATGTCTCTTTTCTGTACAATGTCCTTGACAAGCCAGAAATCCACCCATTTGCTCTTTTGAGCAATTAAAATGATGACATGGCCATCCACCCCCACGCAACCAGTTGGCCAAAGCGCACTGTGGTGAAACTCCAGTGCTTGGTGAGTGAATTTGTGTGGTTTGGCACAGAACAGCCCTGCCGACTTCCCTGGCCCACCCTGCTTTGTTACTCACACACAAACATCTAAACCCAGCAGAGGCACTGCCAAGGCAGGCTGCTGCTCTTGGGTAACAAACCAGCACGTTGGGGTTTGCTGCTCTCACTGGGCAGCCAGGAACCTCGATGGATGGCAGGGCTTATTCATTGATTGTCCTTCAGATCAGAGGCTGGATGGCACCACAGGGAGCTGGTAAGGGAGGAAAACTATTCTAAATACACTGTAAGTGCCCCTTTGCAGGACTGATGAGCGGGAAATGGTAATGTGTGTTTACAGGACGCGCAAAAAAGTAAAAGCTGGTAAACTTGCTCGAGTTCCCCTTCCACAGAAGAAATTCTGCTCCAGCAGAGATGGGGAAATACTTACTCTAATAAATGTTTTATTGCTCTGGTCTTATAGCAGAAAATAATAATATTCTTACAGAGAAGTTTTGGGAAAATTGGCAAGTGTTTAAAAATATGAGGGGAAACAATAAACAAAAAAGGATGGTGAGGAGTTGGAGTTGGCAGAAGTGGAAACCTTTCCTGTCAGCTACTTCTTCCCTCAGGGGTAGTTGGCAAAAGGCTGCTTTTATTTCCTGCAGAGCTGGGAGGGATTCACCCAGCCAAATGGCTTGAAGTGTCCAGCAGGGACAGGTTCCCATCTCTGTAGTGGCCACAGCTCCACGAAGCAACCCTTGAGTCACCTCTCACTGTGCTACACATTCCCATCCTCACCAGCTGGTCTGGTTGGTGTGAGAGAGCAGAGCGGGTTGTGATCCCATTTATCGCTTTGTTGAGTGTTTGGAACTTCACTCCAAGGTTTTGTTTGGCTCTGGTGTACTTTCAAAAATGCCTGTGAGAGTGGCTGAGACACTGATGCACAGATGTGCAATGAAAGTATAAAAGCTTGTGCTGTCGTTTTAGAAACGTGTGCTGTTCCCTTGGTTTCCCAAACTCCTACAATTATTGTAACACCTGCAGCTTTCCTGCAATCCAATCCTGGATGCTTTTTTCCTGCTTGCTCAGCTCGTTTCTAGCTGCCTGTCACCTGGGAGATGCCCTCTCCAGCACTGCAGTTATCGTTCCTGCAGCAGCTCCTGGGAGCAGGGTGGGCAGCAGGTGGGGAGCTGGGATAATTCCCTGCTTCCCTGGGGCGTTTCGTGATCCTGGCTGAAGGACACAAGTGACAGGCACAGCCAGGGATTAGTATGTGGAAATCTTGAATTTTAGGAAAGCCTAATCTCTTCATAGTGACCCAACTCCCTGTGAAACTGTGAGTGAAGTATCAGGAATGTTAAGGAAACCAGAAAGATGCTGGAATTTCACAGTGTAAGGGGCAAGTGTTGGAAGGGCAATAAACTCATCTGCAAAGCCTGTTTTGTTTTATGTGATATCACCATCTGCTTGCTTCCCATTTGCATTTGTCCACTGACACATTCAGTCAGCAGTACAAGCAGCTTGGACAGGGCATGTTTTCCTTTGTGTTTGCAAAGCCTGGAGATCTTGGGCTGTGACATCCAAAAGAGCCTGGGTGATCTGGTGGAGACAGAGCTGACCCCAAACTGAAGCATTATCCCTGAGCTTAATGAGTCAGACTCTCAGACCTCAGCAGCCTCAGACCTTTGCCATGCTGTGACTTTTAAGGCAGGGCTGACAGCATTTTCTGGGAGACCTTTTGGCCCACCCGCACACACGTGGGTGTCTCCTGGGCCATCACCTGCAGGCAGCTGCCCCCACACCATCCTGTGCTCCGAGGTGTGCTTCCAGGACATTTGGCAGGCTTGCATACCTGGGCTGGGCTGTCTCCACAGGGCTGCAATGCTCTGGTGACAACATGAGCACTTCATTGCTGGAGCCACCAGTTCAGCACTGCTTGAGGGAGCTGGCCTTGAGAGATCTCCACTCAGGCTGGACCACCAACCACTTTTGCAAATGAGAGGGCTCTGTTTTTGTTACCCAGTCCTTTGTGGAACATGAGTGATTTCTTATGCACGCAGAGGTTTGTGATGCAAGTCCGCATTATCCACCCTACTTTGTTACAAATGAATCATAAAATAAACTTAATGTAACAAAGCACACAAAACTAGAGGGATATTTGGATTGGCTTGGCTTGGCTTGATGTTTTCTTTCCTTTCTTTGGTCTTCTTTTTCTTTTTTTTTTTCGGTTTGGCAAGTACTCTAAGGTTTTTATCCAGCTTTGTTCCCTTCATGTTATCCCTTTAGTTTTACACAGATCACTCCAAAGTACAGAAGAATCACACAAAACAAGAGAGAAACAGGCAACACTGAGATGAAAACAGAGCAAGTGTATCAGGGTGTATTCTTCCAACCAATGTCTTTTGGACCCATTTGGGGTCTTCTTGATTGAGAAGTTTAATTTCTACAGTTGTGGTTGTTATTTTCAGGGCCTTCCCCTCTCTAGAATGCTTTGTTTTGACTGAAGAATATTGCCCTGTAACACTTGGGCCACTAGCTATGGAAGACCTTGGCATGGGGAGCTCTCCTAGGGCACATCCAGAGCCTCTGATGCCTTCTGGTGGGCCCAAACTTTTATTTTTCTTGTTGAGAGGCCTTCCAAGGGGGCATCAATCTTGCTGGGTGGAGAGAAGCACGAATAAAAGCCACGAGAAAAAGGAATGGAGAGTTGTTTCCAGGTCAAGTCTGCCCTAGACAAAATATCTGTGTTCTCTTGAAAATCAAAAACTCACTGGAATCAGTCCTCTGGCAGTAGAGAGCCTGCTTTGGTAAGGGTCTCTTTCTGGTTTCCTCAGCAGAACAAATATACTCAGGGCATATCTCGCTGCATGGACCGGGTAACAAGCCAATAAAACCAATCAGCCTATTTCCAGGTGGCTTTAGCAGCAACCTGCCTGCCAGGAGCATCGCTGCTGCCCTGCTGAGAGCTGAAGTGCTGACTGCCTGTGCAGGCACAGCTCTGCAGTGCTGTGCTGCGTCTGTCCTCCGGGCACTGCAAAGACTTGCAATCATGTAGTAATTCAGTTTGGCAGGGGTGCTGAGGCCTCTCAGCTTGCTTGAGGCTTCAGGAGGTCTTAGTCACAATCCTAAGCACTTGGATTGTGTGTTGGAGGTCAAGCTCACTGCCCTCAAAATGGGTGCCAAAGCCAGCATTGATTTCAGAGGACAAGTGTGGTTATGTTTGCTGCTGGCGTGGATCCATCTGGGGTCCAGGTGATAAAGGCTGGCTCCAGTGTGTCCTAGGTGGCTACTTTGCAGGCAGAGCATTAGTCTGGTGCAGCTAAACCTTGAGGGTCAAACCCTCAGCAGGCAGGAGCAGATGCAGTTGTTAGTGCTTCTGGAAAAGCTGGGCCATTAATTATGAATGGAGCATGTGTATTTCCCACTTCCAGGGGACACGGAGCATAAGGGCATCTGCCTTTCTACAAGATGTGTACGGGCCCACAGTGAAATGCAGCCACAGTTAAATGTTAATGCTCAGGATCTGATTTTTGGCTGTCTTCCTGCATTTCTGTTTGCAGATGTGAGGGGTTTTTTGTGTGGTTTTGTTGGGTTTTTTTTAATTAGAAAAGAATTCCTGAAGAACAAAGAGCCTGAGAGCCCTCTGTGTAAAGTCTGAAAGCTCTCCTAATCAGAAAGGAGGGGGGAATAATTTAGAAGCCAGCCAAATAAAACTCAGGTGCCAATTACAAATTAAACAACCTTCCAGTGACATTCAGAGTGGTCTCTTGCTGCTGCAGAGGGAACAGCATCTGTGTAAACCTTCCAACACAGACATTTAAGAGTCACTTTTGTTGACATTGACCTAATGATACAGGTCATTTGATTTGTTATAATTATAATGGGACTTTGATTAGTCCTTCTCAGTGCATCATAGTGAAGTCATGAGACTTCTGGACAGCCTACAGTGGTCCTTGGCTGCAATACTGTGATTATGGCTAATTGCACCCAAATACCATCCATTTAGAGCTGCTTAAAGAAAATTAAAGCCTGGGCAATCAGTGAAATAAGCCTTTTGTATACTCAGAGCAATGTAATGTTAGTTTTTTGTTATCACCTAGCAAGAAACATACCAAAATACACGGAAAATGTAAATTGTTTTATAGCCCAAGCAGTTGTTTGACAGCTTATGAAGCAGCACTGAGGTCACACAGTCCTGTTGTGTGTGGATGGGCAGTGGCAGAGAGCAAGGGCATATTCAACAGGTGCCTGGGCCACGGGAGAGCCTGGCAGGGAAAAGCCCAGCCTGTGGAGAGGCTGCTGGAGCCCAGGCAGGCTGAGCGTGCCCTGAGGAGGTGCCTGGGCTGCCCTGCAGAGCCCCAGCACAGAGCGGGGGCTCCTCAGTGCGATCTGGGGTTCAGCTGGGGCTCGTGGGCCTCGGTGCTGTGCGTGGGCTGCCAGGGGGCCTTGGGACTTTCCAGTTGCTTTTGTGGAGATGGGAATCTGCCAGGCAGCCTCATTAATTGGGGATTAAGCAGGAAGTTACTTTTCCAGAGCTTGGTGTTCATGGTTCTTTTGCTCCTTGTTTGGATGAGTCGGTGTGCGATGGATCTCGTAGGCAAAGGGGGATGCTGTGCCTGCCCAGACAGGTTTTAATCCCTCCTGTCTGTTTGTGTGTATGTGATATGGTCCTTTCTCTTCTGTTTGTTTGGGATTTTTTTTTTTTGTATTATTTTACTTAGTATTACTGAATTGATGTATTTATATAATTTTATAATCAGAAGTGTCTAGAGTATTAATTACTAGAAAACCACACAAGAAAATTGGGCTTTTGTCCCAACATTCTTATGCTAATGCAGCAAAAAAAATCGTATTTAAACATTACCAACTCTAAAACATTTAAATTGGGACCATTGAAATTCACCACCTATTTGTGTCAAGGGCTCCAAAACATGTCTTTTCTAAAATACAAGAAGTAACATAAAAGCCTAAGGCTTTTAAAAAGTCATCTCTTGAAAAATAATCTGGATTTCAGCTGGAGGTTGGTAGAGATGCAGAGAAATTTTTAGCAATGAGCAAAGTAACCCTGAAAATTAGGTTTATAGTACTTGTATCTAAATATTTGCTATAGAAGTTCAACTTGGTTATCATGGCACCATTTTAGAAATAAGTGGTGGAGCTGTACAGAGAAGCTGAGGTTGTGCAGTCCCACAGATGAGCTGAAGCGGCTGATGAGCACCCAGGATGAGGAAACCCCACCCAGCAGGACAGGCTGAGGTTGGGGTGGTTCCGAGGCCTCGGTGGGAACGGGACACAGTGGGGCCATGCTCAGCCTCCGTGGTGAGCAGGTGCTCTGCTGCTGCCCTGCTCTTCTCGAGCAGCAGAGGGGCAGAGAGCAGACACAGCCCTGCTCTGTAGGGCTCGGGGCACACCTGCTGAGATGCGTTGTATCCTCCAGATCATTCTCGCTTCTCTGTGCTATTACTTCTCTATTTGTGTCTAATACAGCAACATCTGGCTGCTACTGTTGTCTGTCTTCCAAAGATCTCCAGTTCTGGACTAGCTATGCAGAAGGAGCCCCCAAAAGCCCACACCAACAATTTTTCCTGCAAGACTTCCCCTTGCCCCTCTAGTCTTCAAAACCCAGATGCTCTAGATGAGTTCAGATGTCCCACAGAGGTCCAATCTAAAGAGTCGAAGTGACAGAGAATCTGTCTCATCCTCAGGTAAATTGTTCCACTGATTAATTAATTAATTACCTCAGTTGTTGTGCACCAAGACCAATTTTATTTCTCTGTAGAAATGCCTTTGGTTCCCAGTCACTGGATCTCAAGATGCCTTCACCTGCCACGTTAAAGAGCCTCTTCTTATTACTCCTCTCTCTGTAAAGGCATTTGCTGACCACTTTCGAGTCACCTCTTAACTTTCCTAGGGACAGAATACATGGATTGAATATCTGTAGTTCCCCACCATAAGAGAGGTTTATCAGCCTCCCATTCTTCTTGCTTTTGCCTGCAGAAACTCCTCCAATTTGTTCTTGTCCTCTTTTCCAGCTGGATGCAGCAGGGGCTTGTGCAGTATTTCATGTCTTCTACCACAGCTTAAGAGCTTCTGGCCATCCACTGAGCCTTGCTCTGTGCATGCCAGTGCTGAGCTTGTCCTCAGCTGCTGCTGTGTCCAGAGTGAAGCTGAGCCCTTAATCCCTCTCTGGTGTCTGCAAGAAAAGGGGATGGGCAGCGTGGAGAGGCCAGTCTTGAGTTGGGTTTAAGCCCATCATGGCTACGGGGTTTTTCTGCCTCTAACTTGGCATCTGCCCTGGCTCTGCAAGAAGAAAAGGTAAGTCCTGAGACACGCAGCTGTGCTGGGCTGGGGATGAGGGACAGGGGAGCTGGGGAGCTTGGCTGTGTTTGGAGTCTGTTCACATAGAAATTCACTGGCTCCAAGTGAGTGTAATTGCAGAGACAAAGTAGGAGCAGCCTGAAAATCACAGGGATGGCAAAACATCCTGCCGAGGAGAAAAGGGCCTTTCCGAGGTCCTGATCCAGTGTCCGTGTGTGCTGTGCTGCCCTGTGATGTGTGAGCACTCAGCCACTCTGCTGCCAGTTAGAAATGAGAAATTTCAAGGGCTATTGAGCACTCTGTGAATTTTCACAGTGGCTCAGCGCAAAGTTATTTAGCACAGGTGTTTTGGTAATTGTGATGCATTGGGAAAATTCACAGTGCTCAATGGCCCTCAAACTTCCACCTGCTTGGTGTGGTGGTTAAGTATTAGTGCAGTGGATTATAGGATAAAATATGCAGGAGATACTTGCTGGCTGCAGGACTTTTTCTAGTATTGGTTGTACCTATTCTACAATGGGTTTGTTTATCTGGTGTGTGTTAGAGGACAGAAAGTTGGCTTCAGTGGCTCTAAAAGTTGAATGTTTTACACCTGATGGATCTACATCCCCTCATAGCCCAGGTGAGAGCTCTGGGGAGAGGAAAGGGGTCTCTGGACCTCATCCCTGGCTGTGCTCCTCTGGAGATCCATTCTAGGGCTGCATCCCTTCTGAAAAAGCCCAACCAAGAGGCCTGGGAAAGGGGAGAGGGAAGAAGAGGGGCCTCTGCCCACACTTTTCTAAATGTGTGCCCCTGTACAGAGGCTCCAAGTCCTGGGTAATTTCTCTTTTAATTGTCACTTCCCAGGTCACCTCTGTGCTAGGAGGGGCCCTTTGGGAAGGATGCTTTATCTGTCCTTTTATGCACAAGTGAATTGATGAGGCATCTTTGCAAGGATGTGATATGGCCAAGTACAAAGGCTCAGAAGAAAACCTGAATTTTACTTTGGCCCTGAAACTCTCAGGCAAACACAAATGCTGAAATGATAACACAGGCCATTATTACAAATTCAAGTAGAATTAATAGATGGATTTTATTTTGAGCTGATTGAAATATTTCAAAATTCCTATTTCTGACAAGGTTTCAAATGGAAGTCACCTCCCCACTTCCTCCTCAGTCTCCCCTCTCCCTCTCACACTGTGGTTTTTAGTGTTATTAACATGTAAATTAAGCTCATTTATATAAAGTAACATCTAGACAGGTTGACAAGTGTTGCATGTGGCACAAGCTTGGACTGAGAGGTGTTTCTGTTTCCACAATCACTATTATTCCGCGGAATGGAAACATGGCTATGTGCAGTGTTGCCTTTTTCCCAACCTGAAAATGAAACTTGAGATAATTTTGGTAAGGAGGTGATACAAAAGAGGATCTTTATTTGAAGGCCTTCAGGGGCAGTTATGGAAAGATGTCCACAAAAGCCCCCACCCACAGGGATGAGTACATATTTATAGGTTTTAGGAAATTAATGTAATTTATAAAAAGCACCAGTTAGGAGGACAAGTGGTGATGCAATTCCCCCCCAGGTCAAGCCCCTTTTCTGGAGTCCCCTCCTCAGCCCTGGCTGTATTTCATCCATGAGAATTTATCTTGAAGAGTTGTTCTCAGCCTTGGTTCCCAGGAAGAACCAAGATAGGATAGGGGCCTTGGAGCTCTGGAATTTGTTTTGTCTTTCTGCCTAGGGAAAGGCCATGGGAAAGCACTGGGGAAACCAGCCACTAATACAATAGGCTCCAGAGCTACAAATGTATGTGCAGAGAATACAGAGACCATAGAAAAGAAAAAAGGCAAAAACCAAATGGCATCAGCAGCAGTGTTTGGGGTGCTTGTGCTGCATTTTAGCCGCAGTTCCCACTGAGCAGCTGGGACACCGTGCTGGGTGCAGCCAGCAGGGTCTCTGCAGGGTGGCTCCAGGTCCTATAAAAGCCACCAGAGAATCTGCTCAGTTGCTGCTGCTGGAATCATGTTCGGACCTGTGTGTTGCATAGCAACCCTAAATTATTAGAAGAACCCTCAAAAACCTATTAATGCTACTTATGCATAAATACAGTCTGTCTTGCCCCCGTGTATGAATTGTTCTTATGCTGTTTCTCAGCCAAGTGAAGGCTTTCATCTTCCTGAACAATGAAACTCAATTTGTTTCCAGAAGGCTGGTGGCTCTCACTCAGTGACACATTAGCTGTACCTGCTCTTTTCTAGGGCAAACTCCTTGGGTTTCATTATAAGCAGGACTATAACTTGTTGCTTATTCCTCACTGCTGACTGGCCGTAGCTCCCACTTGTGAAATGGGTTTCCTGGCAAGCGTTAGGAGAGGTTGTGTTTCAGGTGTGGGAGTTTCCTGTGTGGATCCTCATTCCCAGATAGAAAGCACTTACAGCTCGTCTGTCTTCACTTCTTCCAGGAAAAACCACCCCTGAAAGCAAGAGATGTATTTTGCCTTTTTCTCCTACACTTTGAAGACTGTCAGTACTAATTTAATTAGTTGATGCATAATCACGGGTTATAATTTCCAAGTCTAATGTATTATAATGTTGTTTGTACTGATTTGATGATTAAAGGCCTTGTCAGAGACTTTGTTTCTTTTCAAAAAGAAAAAGTATTTATCAACCTTAAAAAAAAAAAACAAAAACAAACAACAAAGACTTTGTTGTTATGCAAATGAGACATACCAGATTAAGGAGGTTTATTTTACCTGAGCAGGTATTTATGGTGACTTTCTGTATTCTTGTTGTGATTTTTATTGTCTGCAGAGCCCTTGACTTGCTTTGCAAGATGAATTCTTGCCAGGCCCAGCTCTGATATGCAGCCTGTGGCTCTGTCCCGCCTTGACCCATGCTCATGTCCACCCAACACCCTCTTCTGCTTTACCCATGCATCCCCAGGAGCGCTCTCCCTGGCTCTGTGCCTGCTAATGGGGTCTCTCAGAGCTTCTGCAGCATCACCCTCTGTTGCACAGGGCTGTTTCTCAGGGCTGCTCCCAATGCACGGGTGCTCCTGCGGGTTCCCAGGGTGCCCGGTGCAGGCACAGGGGGGCTGTGGGACACACCAACCATGGCTCAGCCTGTGCCTGCACCTAAATCAGTGTGTCCAGGGGCAACAGGGCCAGTTTGGAGGCTGAGGGAGCCCCTTGCTGATGCAGGAAGTGTTGGTGGGTGCAACCCTGTCATGCCTGAGCTCGTGGATCTGCCCCAGCTGCCCTTCTCAGGGACCACAGAGCCCCCACCAGCATTTTACCAAAGCCCACGTGATATCTCCAATATCCTAGCAAGAGGAAACATCTCCACTTTGCATCAGAGTTGGACTGACGATCCAGCCAGGTGGAATGGGAGTAAGCAGCAAAGGACAGGAGGCCTCTTTGCTCTGAGCAGGATACTGTGTAAACCCTTCTGTTTTGGGGGGGTCTGCTTTATTTTGCATATGGTGTCCTCCAAGAGATGTCCATGGCTGCAGGCTGCATGTCTGTTCCCTGAAAAAGCAATATATTGCCCCACCTTCCTGCTGGAGCCTCCATTGTCAGTTTTCTGCAGCTGGGTGAATGACCGTGTGTGTCTGTCATCAATTCCACAGTCTGTTATTTAAATTACAAAGCTCATTCTTTGCATCAGCATATGCACAGCAAGTTAGCAATCTATGCATAAAGTCCCAGCAGGCAGTGATTGTTTCCTAAGGAAGGCAGAAGGAAAGCCAGCCCACTGGATTGACAGAAATATCACCAAATTCAGATTTGCTTCTGGAACAATTTGGTTTTCTTTAGAAGAAAGTTGGCATTAACACGGTTGCAACTGAGCATAGGTGAGCACAGTGTAGAAAATTAGACTGCCAACACAATTACAATGTGGTGTAAAAAACCCCCAGTGTTATCAGCTTGTTTATGACCTCAGTAAAAACAAACCCCAGACCTGAACAATTATGCTAATTCTGCTTTGATTTACTGCAATGATAACCAGCAATGTGCTGCCAGAGCTGCCTGGTGCGTGTGCCCGAGGAACCTGCATGGGTCCCATGGGGCTTTCTGCAATGTTTTTCCTTAATGCTTCATTAAGATTTGGGTTCAGCTTAGCATAACTCCCACTTTGGGTATCTCCTCCAGCCCTGGGTAGTGTGAGCCCACTGACTCATCATTACAGGTGGGGAGAATGTGGGTGTGGAGAGCTGCACTCTGTGGAAATGGGTATCAGTGACACAGGTGAGCTGGCAGAAAACTGTTATTTTCTTTAATTGCAAGCCATAGTAGGGCTGTTCTCTCCTTAGCTTGGGCAGTGGCCAGGCAGGGAGGCACAGGAGACTCTTCCAGCCCGTTTTGCCTCTGTGGTGTGGTTTCTGCAGGACACTGCCAGCAGACAAGTTAAAGCTGTGCTGGCCTTTCCTCAAGGAAAGCTGTGCCGGTTGTGAGACCAGTCCCCCTGCCCCACCAACACGCCTGGCAGAGTGGTGGAGACACCAAGAGCACCTCCACTCCTCCAGAGGTGCTGAGCCACCTGGATCTTGGAGCTTTCTGTGGATAAAAAGGCTCTTTTCACAGCAATCGCTATTTACACTTTCAATTGTTAAAAAGGAGTTACAGCTCAAAAGTAACTGAGCCCTCCCAGACCTTTTCTAGGGATCCTCCCAGCAGAGAATTGCCTGATTGGGCTGTCAGGGACTGAGGTGTGTGTACATCTCTTTAATGTCTGTGCTTGCACGGGCAGGGAGATGCTGGGGCGGCCCCGAGCTCTCTCTGGGTGCTCCAGGGAAGGCAGCCCAGGGCTCCTGCACAGACGGGGCTGGGGCTCTGGTGAGTAAATCCCTCCAGCACTGTCACCCCCTCAGGGCACCCCGGCTAAAGCCTCCCGTGCATTGTTGCCCAGGGCTGCATTTGCAGTGCTGCCCTAACCACAGTTCATGGTCACTCTCCTCTGGGGGTTCAGCGGTATTTGCTCTTGCTCAAATAAATCAGAGGAAGGAGGTCCTGCCCTGGAGATCCCCCAGTGTCCCTGGATGGGGAGCACTGTCCCCTGGCCAGGCTGCTGCAGTGGAGCCCACTTGCCCACCTCCACAGCCCGGGGAGTGCTGAGCACGGGGACAAACCCCCCCTTAAAATGTTGTGATTTCAACCCTTGGAACAACTTCTGCATCCCTGGTAATGGTCTATCTCCCTGCAGCAAAACAATTTGGGAAAGGCTGCCCTTCACTCTCAAGCTTTCAAATGACCTTTTTTTTTTCCTCTGACAGAAGGATAAAATAGCAAAAATTATTGTGATAGCTTTTGTTGTTTGGGGGTTTATGATGCAATATATACTGGCTGGTGTGAAAGTTCTCCTTGCTAGGTGTAATCCCTGTGTTCTTTGCCAAGCAGTCTCTGAGCCATAGTGTTACAATGGCACGTCTTAATCTAATGAGTTTAAGCACAGTTATTATTTCTAAAGGAATACATGCTGTTAATTGCTATCAAACTTCTGTAGATATTATTATAACATTGGATGAAAAGCATTAGAAAAGGCTGAACTCTCACCTGCAAAGAGGCACATAATGCAAATCAACAGAGCTGCATTTCTTGACCACTTTATTGACTCACAAACATGCAGCTTGTAGGAGTCCTTCAGGATACCCCCCCGTTCACAACTCTGTTTTATTTCCAAACACCACTAAAGGAACAGTTTTTCCCTCAAGGTGATTGCATAACTTCCTTCTGTTTCATACTAAAAAAGCACCATGCACATCAGTGGACTGCAGAGCATGTTTAGATATCTCTTACCCTTTGCTAATGATGTTCAGTAGATCAATCAGGGGGAGAGAGTAATTTATTTTTTTTCTTCCTTATAGAGGATCTTGATCTTTCTCTGAGGGGAATGACCTTGACTTGATAATGCAGCTAAACTGGGAAAGCTGTTTTGCTATTCAGACTGAATTTAGACTAGCTAAATAAATAGCAGGCAAAAGAACAAATCTTTTCCCTTAAATAAATGTAAGATATTAAGACCTGGCTTTGCAATGATTATAGTCTAACACACAGCTTGCTGAGAGGCGGTATTTTGCCCGTGTCTCTAACCTTGAATTTTCCATTCATCTCTGTGGAAATGCTTCCTTTTTACTATACATTTTGTGCATGCAAAGAACAATTTAAAACTTACATGGCATGGTCAATCAGAGATACTTAACTGGCTCTTTGGAAAACATGAATTGTGCTTTTTTTTTTTTTTTTTGTTAATACAAACACAAAACAAGTCAGTGGCACCACATTAATCATTCAAGCCAATTGGAAAGTCTCCAAGCACCAGCTGAGTTAAAAAAACCCCAGAAAACCCAACAACTAAACAAAAACCCCACACACTTTGATAAGAGCCAACTGGGAATGAGATTCTATTTTTCCTTTAAGTTTCAAAAAGAACAACAACAAAAAAAAACAATTCGAAGAATTGGCAAGCAAACAAATTGAACTATCATGGCCAGTTGTAAGGGCCATGCTTTGGCTCTGGAGAAACAATTCATAAATATTCATTAGCCTGGGGAAACATGAAAAACAGGATTAGACTTGTTCGTAGGAGTTCATCTTTAGGGTCAATGCTGGGGTGAAAGAGCCAAGACAGGCAAATTGCAGTTTTATAACGTATTTCCCGGGACAGAGAAGATCTGCAATCTTCTCTCCTAAAAACAAAAGACAAAAAACAACCTCAAAAGGCAGGAAAAAAATCCTTTTCACTTCCTTTCACAGCAGAGATGCTGTGTCAGCTGAGGCACTCGCAGTGCTCTCCCCGAGTGCGGCGGGGCAGCGCCGGCTCTGGCTGTGTCCCCAGGGGCTCTGTGTGGCCTGGCCCCACACACTGGCCTGGCCCCACAGGCCCCGGCACTGCTGCCACGCTGCGCTGGGCACTTCCCAGGTGCCTCATCCCAAGCGCATTGCTGGCATGAGGGATGTTCCCGGCGTTAGTGCCTGTGGTGTGTTCTAGCTCTGTACAGAAACTGGGGCTTCACTGAGGGAAAATATCCCACGGTTGTGGAGCTGCCAGGGTCGCTCCTGAAGCCCTTCCACACAAAGTCAGTGCACAGCAGAGAGCTGATGAGCTCAAAAGGCAGAGAGGATGGGAAGAGTCCACAATGCTTCCAGGAAACACCCCCAGCTTGCCAGGGGAATAGAAAGCTGTGACCTGTGGGAAGGCAGCCAGGAGCATGAAGGTGTCCATATGCCACCTATCCCAGCTAGAGGCTGAGATGAAGAGAAGTGAGTCTCAGGGAAATGCAGCCAGGGCCAGATGATAACCCAGTACTGCAGCACTTGGAGCCAGTGCCTTCCTCTGCTTCCAGGGAAAAGGCTGCTCTTCTGTTTACTCCTGCATGCCTTGGTTGCCTGTTTGGAAGGTGACATTGGTACCGCCTGTTGCCAAATGTGTGTGTAATTCCTTAGCAATTGCTCTCCACTGCCGGGATGGATGGCTGTGTGCTGCCATGAGACACACACTGGCATTAGTGACAGCACTGTGGAATCTGTGAGTGAGCCCCTGTGCTCACAGGAAAAAGAAAAATACAGCATGACTAGAAACAACGAAAAATCAGCCCCTCCACTTTTCCCTCCAGTGCAGCACGCAAAGTTAATTGTGTTTTAATGCCTCTAAAGTGACTGAATAAGGGATTTTAGTGACTTTACCCATCATCAGTTCAGGACAGATACACCATTTGTGATTTCTACGCTTGGAATCTTACAATCATGCAATCACTGTATCAGGTTTGCATGTCAAGGTTCTGGTAGCTGGGGGGCTGCACGGGTGGCTTCTGTGAGAAGCTGCCAGAAGCTTCCCCACGGTCTGATAGAGCCAAGACAGACCTGCCACTGGCCAAGGCTGAGCCCCTCAGTGGTGGTGGATGGTGGCAGTACCTCTGGGATAACAAGTTTAATAGGGGCAGAAAAAACCAAAGCCCTGCATGATTGCAGCTGCCGTGAGGAGTGAGAGAAACAGCTCTGCAGATAGCAAGGCCAGGGAAGAAGGAGGGGCAGGAGGTGCTCCAGGCACCAGAGCAGAGATTCCCAAGTTCCAGATATCCAGCCTAACACCCACCCAGCACAACTTGAGGAAATTTCATCTTGTCTTGTTGCTTTTTACTTGGGAGAAGAGATGAACCCCTACCTGCTTACAACCTCCTTTCAGAGAGAGATAAAATCTCTCCTAAGCCTCTTCTTCAAGCTAAAAATCCCCAGTTCCCTCAGTTGCTCCTCATCAAACTTGTCCTCCAGACTCTTATATTGCTCAGGAATACGATCCTTAAAACCTGGTAGCTGGGACAAGGTGTTGGAGCCTCTCTGCCATTGAACCAGGACTAGGAATTGCAGAACACCTCACAAAGCGTGGGTGAGGAAGTAGAGTCTAAGAGTCTTGCCAGAAATTGCACCAGTTGTGTTGACAAATAGGGCAAGGATGAAGCTGAATTTAGGAAAACTGTAGCTATTAATATCTTCTGCTTTGCTATAAGCAACAAAACCATGGAAGTAAATTGGTTAGTGTGCAGGATCCAGCTGTTAAATACCAGCTTTCCCAGTTGAAGTGGGAAATGCTTTGCCTTGTGATACTCAGGATGCTGCCTTGCATTTTTGTTCTCTTCTATGTCTGCAGAGTCATTTCCTCCATCTTTGCAGTTACTTCTGTCATCTCTTGTGCCTTCTAATATTCCACAGTAACTCAGCAGAAGCACCAGAGGCTGAGGGGAAATTGGGCTTTCTCCACCGGAGTCTCTTTGTGCAGGGCTTTCTGTTTGCTGATTATTATCTTGAGCAAGCAGAATCCTGACAAATGAAGGGGGGGAAGGGGCTGCTCCCGTTGAGCTTTTGTACCTTTTCCAGGTTGTTTTCCTCTGCTTGCTGGGTTACAGAGATACAATCACAAAGCTTTAATACTCTTGCTTTGGGGTGAGGGATTGCTAGCTCTGCAAGATGGATTTCACTGAGCTTGATGATGTGGGAAGGCAGAGGCTACAGCTGTGCAGTGCTGCAGCTCTTCCCCATTTCTCTTAGAGCTCATCATGTGCTGAGTGAAGATAATGCTGTAAGGAGTGACCAGCCACAGTATGGCAATGCCAAACAACCAACTACACTTTTATTAGAGAGGATTTAAAAAACTCCTCTGCAGTGGGTCGTTCTGAGTCTGGGTTTTATCCCCAGTCCAGGTGTCTCACAGGTGTTTGGGTACAAGAGTCATGGGAACAGCATCCCGACTCGGCCTGGTGGGAGCTGCTGGTTTTGAAGGGCATATGGCTGCTGTTTTCCCTTCATGCATGGTCAGGCATTCCCAGCTACAAACAGGGAGTCTGAGCCTCATCCCTCCCTGCTCTTTGCTTGCTTTAGTCTCTTGCTGTTTTCTTTTTCTTGCCCTGCATTGATACTTGCTTCACACTTCTGCTGGTCCTCGATCACCAACAGCCAGGGCATTGCAACTGTCTACATTTTAACTTAGAGTGAGTGGCATCTTTTCTCCTGGCAACAGGCTGCTTTGCTTTCTTCCCCTCTCCTTCAATAAAAAGTGACAAGTGCTCCTTCACAGAGCAGTGCAATCAAAGGAGCTGCTCACAGAGAGCTGACAGTAAGTTGTGCACTCGCTGCAAACTGTTTCACTGTGGGACTGCTTAAATAGAGTTCACATCCTTCCCATCTCTCTCCCTCGTGTGACAGTGCCTTGCACCCTTTCTGATGGTATCAGAGCTTATCTCATCGTGGTTTATCTGAATAATCAGCTCTGGCTTTTTGAAACCATCTCAGAGGGATTTTTTGTGGCTCTGCAAGGCTCTGCAATGTGGCAGCTGCAGCTGCGAGCTGTGCTGAGGGCTTTGCTCCCTGTTCTGACACCAGCAGCCTGCTAATTGCTGGGTCAATATATAAGGAGCTTTTCTAACCATTTCAGGATGCACTGATGTGCATCTTCAACAGCAGCTCAGGCAATCACAGACTCTCTTTGGATGGAGGATCTCATCTTGCTGAGTGCCAGCTCTGCCTAGCAGCAAGGGAGCCTCTCAGCAACACTGCAAATCAATAATGTCTCTAGTTCTCCTCCAGATTCCCTGGAGCCTGGGAGTTTACCTCTCCCGTCTTCATCTCCAGCACTGTTCCTCAGCACTGATGGGCATCTGTTACTGTCTCAGTGCCAAGCTTTTGCCAGTGTGTGTTGGAGGCACCTTGGTTGAAAATGCTGCTGTTCCTGCTCACAGGTTGCTGAGGATCTGTGTCACCCAGGGCAGCCCCGCTCTCGAAGGGAGGGTTAGTCAGGTTACTTTTGGGCTGCAGTGGCAGCTTTTGCAGCGTGGCAGTGCATTCAGCAGAGAGCACTGATGGTGGATGTGGCTGTGCCTTTCACTCACCACAGAGAATACGGGCAGGGCACAGGTGGGGCATGAGGTTTACATTAAATGCATGAGTGAATTTCACTCGGGGTAAGGCTGCCTTTTGTAACCTGGCCTTGCAGTTAGGAAGGGGAAGGGCTGCCACAGCCATGTGTGCTGGCACAAACCAGTTCCTGGTGTGGAGGTGTTGGCAGGAGAGTTTGGCACTATTGCTGATGGAGCAACGCAAGGATGGAGAGTTCAAGGATGGTTTTTTGACTCATGCTTAAATCTAAGTCTGGCTAATTCCCACTAAATTTAATTTTAATTTGCTTGGACCAAGTGCATTTTAAGATGAAACTTAGATTTCTAAACTAGTCACAAAGTCTTCCATCTTCATACGAGCAGCCATTTCATTTTGGTCTGTGTTCCTAGAGATGACCCAAGAGTGTGCACTGGACTCCAGCATATCTAGGAAGGCACTGCTCTCAATATTTCTTTGGTTTGCTTTGTTTGTCTTACTTGTATCTACAGTATTGGCATAGTTTAATCCCAGCTGGCAACTAAGAACCACAGAACCCCTTGTTCACTCCCTGCCTTCCCTAGTGCGATGGGGAGGAGAACTGGAAAAAAGGGAAAACTCATGTGTTGAGATAAAAACAGTTTAATAATGGAAATAAAGTATAATAATGATATTAACAATAATAATAACAAGTTGTTGTTGTTGTTGTCATGAAATTAAAATAGAGAGTGGAATAAAACCAGGATGATTTTATTCCAAGTTATTCACAGTACAGTTTCTCACCACCCACAAATGGATGCACAGCAATCAGCGGCTCCCCTCAGTTAATATCCTGAGCATGTGGAATATCCCTTTGGCCAGGTCAGGAGAGCTGTCCCAGCCATGCTGCCTCCCAGCTCCTCGCGCACCTGCTCACTGCCAGAGCATGGGACACTGAAAAGTCCCTGATTCAGAGTAAGCAGCGCGTAGCAAAAGTTAAACATCTGTGTGTTATTGACGTTACTCTCCTCTGAAATCCAAAACACAGCCCTGTACCAGCTACTGAGAAGAAAATTGACTCTATACCAGCTGAAACCAGGACAAGTATGTTTCAGTGAGTTATTACCTTCACTGTTAGGTTATTTTTTTACCCTGCTAATTTAAATGGATAGTGCTTTATCGAGTATAGATGTACATTGGTATGAGCAGTAGGAAGCTCAGAAAACTACTTTGCAAGGATTCTCTTTCTGCTGCTGTTCTAATGAAACTGAAACACTATTTCTTGCAGTGGTCTGTGCAAGATAACTGGACTTTTTACATTTTGTAATTAGTTTCTAGATGATTATCTATTAATATTTCATGCTTGATTCCATGCCAAGGTCTGCTTTTGGCCAAGGTCTCTTTTGACCATCTTATTTTGCATATTAGTACTAAGCTTCTGAAGAAAACACTGCTTTTGCTGAAATCTGTGAGAATGCACTTGCTGAGCAGACTGGGGTAGTAATTTGGGAACTTCAGTAATTAGTCCTTCATTTCCAGAAGTCTGCTTATACAGCACATAAATGTGAACTAACCTTTAGGAATCCTCTGCAGCTCTGACACCTAATATCAAAGTTATACTTTGCAACAGGACAGAGAATGTATAATTTATGAGCTAGTGAAGTATCTTTAATTAAACCAGTATTTTCTAAATTTTGACTGAATTTAATTCTAATCTAAGAGAAAGAAGCAATCCAAGTCCAGCTGAGGTTTTCCTTAAATACCACCCTTGTTATCTGGGAGTCTTTGACTCAAGTAAGATAGATGGTTTTAATTTCCATGTTCTCAGTGTAACACTTGGGGTCAATGTTTGCATACTTATCATAGGCAGTTTACCACTGACAACCACTGTAATGGTTCAACTTTTCCTTGGTGAAGACCTGATTGACTATTATGCACTGTATTTATTTTGTCTCACACTAAAATATAGATGATTGATTATTCCATTATTCTATTGACCAAGGCTGTAACAAGGTGTGACAAATATGTGCCATTGCAGTCCATAACCAGCTGTGGAAGGTGGTACAGCCAGGTAGGAGAATTTTAATGCACATGACTCTCTGGAAAGGCTTAGCAAACTTTCAGGACACTGTATTTAAAAGATGTTACCTGAATTAATGGTCTTCATTTCTGCTAGGTACTTTCTAAGGATGAAAAACGAAGATGACAGGTCCTGATCTGAAAAGCTTAGAATATGATTGAGTGTCCACGGGAGTCAAGGGAAATTCTTCCAATGAGTTGCTGGGCTTTGGCAGGGTCCTGAGGGTAATCCTTCTGTTTACTTCACTGAGAGTTGTGTCAGCCCTGAAAAAAATTTCCATTTGTTAACTGCATTAAAACGTGCATAGGAAGAAGTGTCTTCTGTCACTGATGTAGCACATTAATGTGAATTATATGCACATATCAAGGGGAGTTACAGTTGGAAAGAGAAAAATCCTGTATTTTAAAGCTCTTTATCTGCAACTTGGTATTTGAAATGCGTAATTTAATTATCTTTGAACTTCTTTGTTCCTCCTTAAAATAAATCATATTTAATTTTCCTTTTAAATATCATGCATTGATGGACACAGCACTGGGGATTGTGGCAATAAAATGGTGTTGAACCAGTCACTGGAAATTAGTATTAATAAACAATGCATTTGCTACCAGTCTGTCATATTAATTAGTCTTCAGAATGTGTCAGTGCTTTTCATTTGTATTTAACATTGCCTGAGCTTACTGCCAATTAAATACAATGTTGTTATCAACTCAACTTGCACGTGATTATATTGGATTAATGTGGTTCTTTTCTTTGATCCACTATAATTAAAAATTAGAGTTGTGATTTTAAACAAGTGTAAAAATATAATCAGTTTGTATACGCAGCTGCCTTTTTCTTCTAATATACTTTAATAACATTCACCTCCAATTAACAGCTGTGGAAGCCCTGGGCCCCGTTTAGCAGCTCAGAGGAGACTAGCATTTTGGAAGTGCTGGAAGAAGCCCCATGTGTGCCCCTGTCCTCACCTTCTCTCCAGATGTTTTGGATGATGTTTTGGAGCGGGACCTGTGACCCTTCAGCCCCCAAATCCTCCACAAGAGCTCATCAGATGCAAGCTGAAAAAACACTGCCTTAAAACTCGGTACTGTTTCCCTTGAAGCCTGACGGCTGCTCCGTGCCTAAATCCCAGGGAGGCTCTGGTGGCTGGGAGCACCCCAGAGGGACGTGCTGTGCATCCTCCTTGTCCTGTGCCCCAGCAGCCACAGAGCCCAGGGGCATATGGAGACATGGGCTGCTGTGAAATGGGCCACTGTAGCTGTTGGGAGGCTGTGAACACTTCTGTGACAGCCCCAGAGTAGCCAGTCTACCCACTCCTGACTTTTGAGGCTCTGGTGTTTCACTGAGCTCGATTTTGGGACCTGACACCCAGCAGGGGTAAGGAACAGACAAAATGCCGCTGCTCAAAGCAGAAGGATCCTGTTTCCCATCACTTCCCACTTCTCTGCTGCTGACAGACAGGGCTCACCCAGCAGAAAGGCTGGAGGAGGCTGCTCTTCTGCTGGAGCAGACAGAAGTAATTAGTCAAATCACTGTGGCGCAGAGAGGGAAGCTGGCCCGTCTCCTCTGCACCACAAATGACTCACTGCAGAACAACTTCAGTAAAGGGGTATTTTTTCCCTCTTCTACTTTGAGCAGGAAAACAGAGAGATGAGTTTTTCAAAAGGCCACCAAGGTTTTGTTTGAGAGCTTTGCCTTCTGGGTCTCCTAGGACCACTGAGAAAGTCGTGACCTGAATAAATGTCATCAGCAGTTGCTCTGGGAGGGATGGAGACCAAGAGCATTGCTGCCTCTTGCAGGAGCAGAGCCATGACCTGGTGAGCAGCTGGGACTTGTTATTCACCAGCCTGATAGACCCATTTATACCACATACGCCCCAGGGATGCTGGATCCTGTGGGAATAAGGCAGCCACCCCCTTGTCCATACCAGCCATGTGGGGAGTGCACAGCAAGGGCATGCAGCCCCTGCAAAAGCACTGCTGGCTGGAAGAACATTTTCCCATCAAGCAGAAACAAAGAGAGACTTGCTCTCTTACGTTTTGCATCACCTCCCAGGCAATGAGGAGCAGTCAGCACCGTGTCTGCTGAAACTTGCTCAGTTCAGCTCTCGCCCACTGCTGTGCTCCATCAGCTGCCACTGCAAAGGGCAGAGTCCTGCAAGAAGCAGAGTTTGCCTGTCCCACAATTCTCAAAGTTCTCCCCGTGTCCTCCCTCACCCATTCCCAAAGCAGAGGAGTGGTAACTAAGCAAAGAATTAAGGTAGAATGAGTGGAAGGTAGTGAAACGTGAGCCACGCCCTGCTGGCCCCTCGGGAAGTAACACACAGTGTTCTGCTGAGGTAGTGCTCTTTGTGCACATAATAAGCAGCATTCCAGTGAGATGAAACCTCAGGCTCCTGATTCAGCTGATATTTGTGACAAATTGTTGACCTATTGCAGTTTATTCCGAATTTTTCTTGTCCTGGTAGAGTGGCTCCAACAGTGACAGATTTGTCATTCTGTTTCTAACAAATATGCAGCTTTTTTGACTCTGAAACTTGTGCCTTGAAGCATCCCAGATAATTATTGCTTCTGTACTCCACAGTAACACTCTGTGTTTATAGGCAAGGAAAATAATTAATTTATTATTAATTAATAGGATTTAATATAGCCAGTGCTAGCTTATGTCATAAAATAACTCATAGGGACAATTTTAATTTCCCTTGACGTTTATATTGATGGTTTCTCTCCTGGGCTGGAACCAGAGGACTGTGTGGCTGCACCTTGGGCAGTGAGAAGGGCAGCCCTGCTAACAAGAAGTGGCTGTGGGGAAAGGGTTCAGGAGAGCCACTTGTCACCTGGAAAAATTTTAAAGGAGAAAGCAGGAAAATGGCCCTTCTTTCAGTTCACCTTGGAAAGGAACAACTGCAGAAGCAGTCTCCTTGCCTGGGTGTGATGCAGTGGGTTTGATGGATTAAATGCTGCTCTTATAGAATTTTCCCTGCTTTATTGTAGCATGAACAAAAGCACATTTCTTATGTCACTCCAAAGAGGAGATGTGTCAAATCATAGAGTACCAGGCTGAAAGTGACCTCAAGGATCACCTGGTCAAACATTTCTTGGCAAAAGCAGTGTCAGACAAAATGCTCCACCACCCTGTCCTGCTGAATCTTAAAAGTGTCCAATGTCAGGGAATCCACCACCTCCCTGGGGAGATTATTCCAATGCCTGATTGTTCCCACTGTGAAACATTTTCTTCTTGTATCTAGTTGGAATCTTCCCAAAAGTAACTTGTACCCATTATCCCTCCCTTTTCCATGTAACTCTTGTGAGAAGGAGGTCTCCATCTTCTTTGTAGTCACCCTCAAATAGTGGAGCATGGCTATAAAGTCCTTCCCTAAGTCTTCTTTTCTCAAGGCTGAACAAACTCATTTCTCTCAGCCTTTCCTCACATGGCAGCACTTCCCAGTCCTTGGCTCATCTTTGCAGCCTTTCCCTGGACTCTCTCTGCCTGTTCACATCCTTTTTGTGTCGCAGGCCCAGAACTGAGCACAGGGTTCCAAGTGTGGGCTGACTAGTGCTGAGTAGAGTGGGATAATGACTCCTTTATCTCAGCTGGTGATGCCCTTGTTGATGCCACCAGCCCCCTGCAGTGTCCCTTTGCTGCAGCCGTGCCCTGTTCACTCACACTGAGCTTGTAATGCAGTGACAAACCAAATGCTGCCTTGTGCTTTGCCACCTGTTAAACCCAGCAAGAGGCTCTGATCAAACCCCTTCTCTGAGAGTTGCTAAAAGGCTTTTATTAGCAGCGAGATGCAGCCTGCAGGGACCTGTCACACTGATGTTTCCCTGATAGGGGTCAGAGATCAGACAAACTTCCTCAGTGATGTACGTTCAAGTTGTCTTTCAATATCCTTTGGCCTCACATTTCATGTCACATTAAGGTCTTTCCAAAATACTCATGTTTAAGATGAAACTCAGGCTGGAGCTTGTACCAGACCAGAGGTGTGCACTGGCAGTTGCACATTTTTTGGGGGTGTTTGCCCAGAAGTCAGGCAGTGCATGGCTCATCCTTGGCTGCCATGGGCTGGATCTCCAGTGCAGCTCAGCCTGCATGAGTGAGGATGCTGCAGACAGCTGAGGTCTTGGGAATTGCTAATGAAACCAACTGCTCTGCCAGCAAACTATCCTGGGTCCCCCACTGGCTGTGTAATTAAAATAGGGACTATATGGGTGTGAAGTTAATGCTGTATACATAATGTATCTGTCCCAAGGTAAGCCTTCACATCTGTTCTCTGTAAAAGTGTAAGTGCAGGATATCATTAGGCGAGTGAGAAATAGTTTGAGTGGAAAGCAGTGCTGTCCACCAGCAGCTCAACCCATGCCTCACTGCAGAGAGCAGAGTTAGAGCTGGCATAAAAACAGGCTGGAGGCGCTCCTGGTTAAAAACATTTACGGCTTAGTTTTTAAATTTTCCCCCTTTATTTTGTCATTGAGGACAAGGAGAAACTTCAGCCTGTAAATGCCACCAGTTCTCCATTTCACACTGATGTTCCCAGGGACAGCAGAACTGCCTGTAAAGTGTCTGTCACCTAAGGAAAATTGGAAAAAAAATCTTCCAGGTTTCTGCATGCCCCTGTCACTCGTAAATAAATTGTTACTTAACCCTTCCCTGCCCACCTCCTTCTGCTGCTGGAGGGGAAGATGGTGACAAACTTTCCTCACTGCTGATGCTCTTCTGGCTGTGGGAGAGCTGCTGCAGTTCAGGGAGAGCTGCTAATGACAGGGAAAAGGGGGGTAAATACCTGTCCTGGCATTTTAGGACTGGAAGTGTCTGGAAGTGCATTTGTGGAGCCAGAAAGGCTCACCCAAAATATTTGCAGCTGTAGACAAAATCTGAACTACCCACCCAGGCTTTTCTTCCCACCTCACCTACTTTTTTTTTTTTTTGCTAAATGTCAGTTTGCTTGTCAGCCTCTGGCTGGGGTTTTCATGTTATTCCCTCACTTCTTTCAGTAGGATCCCTTTGCCAGAGAAAGAGAGGAATGTCATGGCATGACAGCTCCTCTGTCCCAGCTGCACGTGTGAGTGGGGGCCCCTGGCAGCAGCCAGCACTCGGCACCTGGACAGACAGACAGACAGATAGCACAGCTCCTGATGGGGGGCAGCAGGAACAGAAAGGTGTGAGGGCACCTCTCACACCCAAATGCAGCAGCCAGGGGATTTAAAATGTGCAAATTCGGTGTCTGCTCTTGGGTGGTTTCTCCTGGCACAAAGTGGGATGATGCCAGATGCATCCTGGCCTCTTTTTCTCCCCCTCCATCACACCCCAGCACTGACTCCTCAACACTTTGAGATGCATGATAATATTTGATAATTTAATCGTTTATAATATATCTACATATAATCATATTTATTGCTTATAAAAATTTTATGTAGTATATTTACATATGGATATAAATATATATCTATCCACATATAGCCCTCTAAAAGACCTTTATATACTTATGTTTATATGAGATATTTAATACATATGTAAGTATAAAAAATATAAAATTAATATAATGTAATATAATACAATTAATATAATATATAATTAACATAAATGTGTATACATATATTTAGAAAGGTGTTATACATGCATATGCATATATGTATATCTAAAGACCTTTTAAAAGGTCTTTTTATGTATCTATATAACCAGCATATATTTATAGATGCACATAAATATACATATATGCAAACATTTTAAACATTAAAAAACATTGGGGTTTGGATATGTAAATACCTTAGAATGTAAATACCTGAACACTTCCTATATCTATATATTATCTATATCTAGTGAATGTAAGCATTTTGCAGAGGGCTGTGGCTCTGGTGCTTGGCTCAGCTGTGCTCAGCAGTGCCCACCTCACCTGCCCAGAGATCTGGGGGAATTCCCATCTCCATGGGCTGCTGCTGCTGCTGCCCCCCGTCCAGGGAGCTGTGACTAAGCGCCCAAAACACCTCTGGCTCAGCTTGTGCCTGAGCATTTGTATTTGTTTCTCTGTCCCTCGATGCCACTCTAAAAACAATGAGATTTCAATCCCCCTCTGCCACCTCCCCGAGCATTTCCTGGCATCTGTCTGTGTTTAGACCTGGTAAACACGGAGTGTGCTGCAGTCTGTCCTGTGGGACATGCACAGGTGTGCACACACCAGGGCTTGCTGTCTCACCACTGTTCACCTCCCCTCTTGTTTTACTGACTGCCGGTGTCTCAGCCTGGCCCAGAAGGGACTCTGAAGAGTGGCTGAGGACAGGGCAGAGCCAGATCCCTGCTGCAGGGCCAGCAGCCATGGCTGGGCCTTTGGAGAGGAGACCCGGGGGTGGAAAGGGATGCTTTGCTTCTCAGCCGCTGGATTTGACTAGAAATCTTCTGTTTAGTGTCTATAGCACAGATACTGATGGTTTGTTCATCATCTGCAGCCTGGTTTACATCAGGAGAGGCTTGGGATTCAGCTTTCCCTTCCCTTCTGGACACGGGACTCTGTGGGGCTTGCAAGTGCTGCTGGAGTAGACTGAGGGTGGGGCACACACACCTGGGCAGACTCAAGGCAGTGCAACATCCCTGCCTACACACAGCCAGCCAAAGCTGTTATGTTGATTTTGTGCTCCCTGGAAAGACTTTTCTTTTGGTCTTTTTTTTTTTTTTTTAATATCTCTGGCTTGAAATTTATAAAGCGCCTGACCACCCAAGGAGCTTTGCAACTCCACCATCTGCATCATCGCACAACAAGCAGATCTGACCTGCTTCAGATCAGCTGAAAGGGAAAAAGCCTCTAGGAAGGAATGGGAAGCAGAATTGGATGAAAAATATCTTCCTAAAAAGACCAAGAATTAGGAGAATCTAAGTGGCATAATGAAGGAAGCTTTGGCAATAAAGCAAGCTCTGTGAATAGGTCAGGAAGGGAAGGATGAAGAGACACGTGCTTAGATTTAGACCTTGAAAAGACTATTCAAATGCACAACTTCTGCAAACACAGGGCATGAGAAAGGCCAAGGAGAGCAGACTGGAGGGCTGGTGCTCAAAGCACAGGGCAGGAGTAAATGAGTAAATAGACAGGTTATGTGTCCTCTTCCTCAAAACGAGAAAAATAACTGGCTTTGGGATGAGGAGGAAGATTTGGAGCATGGGCTAAAGGCAGCATGGGAAAGGGACTGAAGGCAAAATTGGAGGTTAAGAAAGATGTGCAGAAATGAAATCTCAAACACAGGAGCCCCTGTTGAGCTAGGGTTTCTAGCTTCTGATTAACCCGCAGGAACTTGCAGCAGGATATTTTTGGGGTATTTATATAGTTTGCTGAGTTTGTTGGGCACCTAAGGAGCAGGCTTGGGTCCCCAACAGCAGAGAGTGGGCAGTCTTTCTCCTGCAGTTTTCAAGGTGGGTGCTTGACCATCTTATCAGCTCAGGGGTGGGATTGTGTACAAGGAGTATGTCCAATGTTGTGCAGGTATTTAAGAAGGGCTTGCCGAGTGATCAGGGTCCAGTACTGAGAGCTTGGTCACATTTTTCTGAGAGAAAGACCATTCACAGAGACATGAAGGCAAATGGGATAAAATGCAACATGATTTATCAAGCAAGATTAACCAGAAATCCCTAACTGATCTTGTAGATAAAGGAAATCCAACAGTTCTCCTCCTCCAGGATTTCAGTGAATCCCCTGCCTTTGTGCCCTGAATATCTAACAGTGTAAGTCATGCTGGAGAAGAAAGGGATTAATTAAATAACTCAGAAATAGGTGAGGAATTGGCTAGTAGGGCCCAGTAATGGTACGAGAGCTCTTTCAAGGACTGGGCTGCAGTTTACATTGATCATTCTCTGCCTGCATTAAAGGCCTCAGCAGAGGAATGGGGGCATTTGCTGAGGGAACCTGGTGGGGAGGATGGCAAACACACAAGGAGCTTTGGGATATTTTAGTGAAAGGACCTGGAAGACCATGAAAACACAGGAGGTCCAAACCAACCGGTATAGCGTGGTAAGAGGCGCTCTACTGCCCCCCAAAGCCCCATGGCAAGAGGGAGCACACTCAGTTTATCTCACGTGGTGCACCAAGGCTCTGAATTTCCTCGTGCCCTGCTCCATTCCTGCTCCTGGAGGCTTCTGCAGCCGCGTGTTGGATGCTGTCAGATGCAAAAAGCTCTGACATAATCAAGCAATGCTGGTGGTATCACGCCTGGCTCAGCACCCCCTTGTTCACAGCTACCAGGGAAACCTGTCACAACCACGCTCTGGTTTTCTTGCAATGCTTCTCCCTGCTGTCACCCATCTCTCTGCATGCCTGATTTCTGACTACTGTAAATACACACCCCCTTCTTTGGCATAATTGAATACTAATTCCTTAATATGTGTTATTTTCCACTGTATCTCCATATCCCTGCTATCCATCTTAAGAGTGCCAGCAATTGCTATCACTGTTTGACTGCTGTGTGTATATAATTAGAACAGTTGGCTCAGGTAATTTCTTTTTGCTTCCTTCAGTTCCTTCCTCTGCTTTCCTCTAGTCTGCCTTTTGGGGTTTTTCTTCATTTCAGGCCTCTTGGAGGAAGTTTTCAAAGCGGGGTGTGTGGCTTTTAACTCTTCCACCCATTGAATTGGAGGCCACCAGCTGCTAAACCCCCTAAAATCTCTGAGTTTGTTAAACTCTCCTGAGCTGCCGACTTCTCTCATTCTCCCTTTCTTATCCCCGAGGCTCTAAGTGGAACTTTGTAAATGATGTTTCTGCAAGTGAATTGCCTGGTTGAGGAAATTGCCTGGCTGGTTTTATTCCCCCACGGTTGCCAAGCATCCAGCACTGCTGGTGTTCAGCTCACCCCCAGTGTGCCCAGGGAAGGAACATGCCAGGACCTGGATCTGGCCAGCCCATCACCTCCAAGCCATCCTGGCTGCAGCAACAGGGAAGGGAAAACATCATGTGGCTGAGGGATTCCTGTGGAGACACAAACCAAATCCACACAGGAGACCTGGGAAATTCCCACTCGTCGTTCTCCCCGTGTCAGAATTTATCTTGAAAGATTTCCTTTCACAGGGAAGTACCTGTTTAATTACAGCTATTGCAAAGACAGTTAATAGCTGATGAACACAGCAGTATATTTTAATTGAATATATTGAGCACGCTGAACAAAAAGCAGAGCTCTTGACCTTTCTCATGAGTGAAATGTTAGAACAAGCTTCTCCACATTGTGAGCCCATGGAGAGCATAGGGGGGACCACCCATTGCTGTTAATGGAGCCACCCATGTAAATCCCTTTATGACAGCTCAACAATGGGCTGCTGAATGTGCAATTAGTTTCATTTCATACAGTTATTGTTCATGTTGGAGGGTAGAAAAATGCGAGGGATGCTCTGGCTAAAGCAGAATTCTCCAGGTTGCTGTCTCTGGCCACTCCAGCCTCAGCCATCCCACAATAACACTTTTGTTAATGTCTGGAAGACTTGGGGCGATTTAATGCCGGTGGCTACAGTTTGTCAGTGCAAGGGGACAGATCTGTGAACTACCCACCCTCCCCTGCCCTCCAGGATCAGGACAAGACAAAGCCAGATTTATTCAGGGTGCCAGGATGCCAGGAACTGTTGCCCCGATGCCCACCTGGGTGCAGGAGCTGCAGAGATATGGGACCCACAGCCCTCCCTGTCCCCTCACCCCAGCCAGCCTCTGTCTTTATTGATTTCTGAGCTCGTGATTAAAGTTTGCTCGTGCTGTACCTTCCTGAATTGGCACTTGGGTCCTTACTCCAGCAAAAACTCGCATTGATCCGTGCTGGAGCACGGGCTGAGTAAGCCCTCAGGGATCAGCTGTATATTTGCACTGTGGTGCTCTTCAGACACATGACAATTTCAGCACAATTTTGTAACATTAAAACAGCATTACCCGCGTGTCTTTAACTGGCCATAAATAGAAACCTTGACTTGTCTACAGTGGTTTGATATTCCAAGCCAGCCAAGAACATTTAGTCCTGGCTTGCAAGCCATTTTATCACCAAAAAGAAAATTTTGTAGGTTAGGTAAGTCAAGAGCTTATTCTTGCAAAACTTCAGCCTGTGTCTGTGAGCTGCAGTGAAACTGCATCTAATATTCAAGTGCAGGAAAAAAAGAAAAGGCTCTTTTTAAGGTTCATTAGTGATGGCAAAAAGATACAAAAAGACCAACGCCATTTTACACTTGTAAAAATACCCCTAGTAGATTCGTATTTTTTAATCTTCTGTACAAAAGCTCCATAACTACAGCAAGGCATTAGTTTCCAATGACTAGGTAACCTTTTTCTATAGCCTCTGGCATTAAAACTCTCAGTGAAAAGACACCTTAGAGCTAGTTCAGGCAGTTCATTTTCTGTCAATCAACTCTTAGGCTGGAAGTATAAAGGCAGCAACATGACAAGATTTCTATTTTAACATCTTTACTCTTGATAACATAATCCTAGAGGAACGGTGGTGATCAAATATTTACAGGCAGTGCTCACTGACACAGTCTATTGTAAAATTAAATACATAAAATTATGTGGGGATAATGTTAATGTTGTGATAGAAGGACAAAAGGCAGCGTGCTTGAAATGAAGGTTGACTCTTCTTAATATATCCTCTGAGGAAGGGACCTGCGCTGCTGGCACGGGGAACAGAAGAGCTGCTTTCATTTCACATTTTGTGACCTTTCTCTGCTTTTCAGTAGCTTGTTTGCTATTTAAACACATTTGCTTACTTAATGATCTTGATTTCTGAGTATGTATTTGTGTGTGTGTGCTGGGTGTCTCTCTGCGATACGCTGCATGGCTAACGAGGCCTGGAGAGAGCAGGATTTTGCACTGAGCCCCCCTTGGCAGGCCAGGTTTGGTCCCAGCCCTGTGTGGGCTGTGCTGCAAGGGGCTGTGCAGAGCAGAGGGCACAGGCTGGGGGCACCTGGGGGTCTTTGTTCACCCACTACATCAGTCAGGGTGAGCAGTTACCTCTGGGGAGCTCTTCCTATTGCCCTGCAGAGGTGCACGTGGCCCAGGATGGAAGTGCCCAAATTCCTGCTTTTACTGGCCATGAGACTGAGCAAATGCACTCAGGGAGACACCTTTGTAAACACATTTTTTTGTCTTCCCCTTCTCTTTCTGCATTCTTGGTGGGACATGAAGTGACCTGAAGGCCCTGTCCCTGCCTCAGCTGTCCCAGAGGAGCACTGGCAGCACTGCAACACACCAAGGTCCCTCTGGCACTGCTCTTTAATGATGCTCCAGTGATGCTCAGCCAGAGCACAGGGAAAATGAAGTGCTGATTTAGGCTGAAAAGCCAGTCCTAGCTAATATGGGAAATTACTCCAGGAATCATCACTCTTTTTCTGTCACTATGGTGACAAAAGAAATTACAAAAGCCTGAGCAGAAAGACATGGTGACACAAGTAGAGAGGGACAGAGCAAATGCTTGGCAGCTGCAGCCGGGTCGAGGCAGATCCAAGAGGGGACAGGCAGTTCAGGAAACCTGTGCTGGAGCCACTGCTCGCTGATGGATGCAGTTGTGTCCCACACAGGGCTTTGCAATGTGATGCAAGTACTGAACTCATGTTGCACCAAGTGCCACTGTCAGTGCAGCTACCACAGACCTAAAAAATAGAATAATTTCAGTCGTACAGGGCTTTCATGCCACAGCTTTAATCCTAACACAATAACCATTGATTTTTGCACCACCTTCCTCTGCAGGATTTGTTTGCCACCTGCCTCAAGGGGGTCTGCAGCCAGCCCGGCCTCCCCCCCACAGCTGAGCATCATTAGAGGACCCAGAGAGGAACTCTGCTCTTCCCAGCCAAAGCAATGATCACCTGGGGCTTGGAGACAGCTGTCTAAAATGAATGGGAAACACAGGGGGACACGCCTGGAGGCAGCCCAGCACTGTGGGGAGCAGCTGAAGTGACTCTGGCTGCTCTGCCAGCACTGCTGGTCAGGTTTCCCTGAGGCCCTTCCAGCACCCCCCATCCGACCATGCACAGAGACAAGGTCACCAGCTCCCAGATGCCCAAACAGCAGGTTGCTGAGTTGCTCAAGGAGAGAAATCTATCTCAATAGTATCTTCTCAAGAAACTCCAAAGAAGAAACTGGGCACTTGCAGCAAAATGTGCAGGTCCAAAGTCAACTTGCTCAGGAGTCTCAGGTGGAGAAGGTGCCAGTGTGTTGGTGCCCATCCTGCAGTGACACCCCTAGCCCTGGGGGCCAGGAGGAGTCACTAACAGATTGAAAAGCATCAAATGTCTTTGCCACTTTAAGCTGAATTTTTATTTTCTTGGAGTCACCTTCTAAAGGAGGAAAAAGGGTGAGGTGCAGTGGGGGAGCAGAAGAGGGTTCTGGAGAGAGAAGTGGGGAAAATCTTCATCCTGAAATGCCAAGCCAAACACACCCTCTGCCCCACCTCATCTTTTTATCTGGTTTTTTTTTTTTTTTTCCAGGAGGGAATACTGTATTTTCCAGCCAGCTCTACTCATGAGTGATTGCGCAGAGCTGTGCTAATGGGCTCTGCCAAGCTGTGGTCACCCTACGGAGCTATTGGCAGGAGAGGTGGCAAGTTGGAAAGGACTACAAGGGAACTCTGCATGGTATTTTTTGATGAGCTGATTATTCAGAAATTTCACAAGAGCTGAAATATATCACTCTGTTCTGAAACTCACAGCCCTGCCAACACACAGGACAGCTTACATGAGCAGCAGCATTTTCTCCTTCAGAGTTGCTGGCCTGCACGTCAGGAACCAGATGCGGGAATCGGACAAGGCTTTCCAGCAGCCACCGACCACAGTGACAGTGAGAGGTGGGGAGTGGATAGGAGGACACAGAAAGCTGACATAGAAATTATTTTGGTACTTTCATGCCTGTCACTATGTGTGTATTTGGGCTTGAGAGTTTTTCATTAGCTCTGTGGGTACTGGGACATTAAGATTTTTATT
Organism: Picathartes gymnocephalus; assembly: GCA_013390045.1. Lineage (NCBI taxonomy): Eukaryota > Metazoa > Chordata > Aves > Passeriformes > Picathartidae > Picathartes > Picathartes gymnocephalus. Next base: position 183,037 of record WEKY01011624.1, read on the forward strand.
GCTTTATAGCTGGGTATGAGATCACCCCGGATCCCACATCGATTCAGGTATTTTTATTTCAGGAGTGCTCCGTCCCTGGCCACATTTCAGTGCACTGTCACATGCTAGGAGCTGACCTTGACTCCCCCCATTGCAGCCAGGACCTGCTGTCTTAGCATCAGCCTGAGTCTGCAGCCGAGTCAGGCTCCCACAGAGACCAACAGAACATTTTCCCTTCTCTCCAACATTAATTAGAAATGAAATACTGGCTTATTTGAGAACAGAATCAAAAGAGAGCCTGATACTTGGGGGGTGGGTAAATGTGTGCTGGGGGAGGCTAGAAGCAGCATAGATTTCTGAATTAACACACAAAGTCTTCAAGGAGCTGACATGGCCCATCCCCAGCCCACTGATTTTTCAGCACACAACCATTTTGAGCTGCCTGGGGTTGCCTCAGCTGTCCCGTGGAGAACCTGGAGCTGGTACATCTGCATCTGCAGCAAGAACAATGCTGAACTGCTGAAAGACAAATAACAAACATCCTCACGCTGCACTCACAGCCTTTGCTGAAAGCACTTGAACAGCCTGGCATGGAGGAAGTGAATGCATGGGCTGATGTGTCCCCATCAGATGTGTGCTCCCAATAACCCCTCTGGTCTCCTGTGCATGTCCTGAGACACCTCTTCTGCAGTTTCTGTTCCAGGGCAGTCAGGGGACAGAGGACGTGTGAAGCTCCCAGCCTGCTCCTGCAAGTCAGTGAGGAGAGCTGTGGCTGAGCCATATCTGGCTTACTCATGGACAAAGAGGCACACAGGCACAGCCCTTGCAGCCCTTCAGAGGAACGGCTGCTTCAGGGAAAACTCTTAGGAATTGAAAAAATCTGGGGAATTTTCTTCTGTGTAAGGACAGGGAATGAGGGTCTGAGCTCTGTCCTGTTACGAAGCCACCTCATCAGGACCACTCCTCTTGTGCCACGTCCATCTGAGCCCCTGCACAGGTGATTTTCCCATGTTTCCTGCTTTGAGGGAGCTCAGCGCTGCAGCATTCCCCAGCCCAAAGGCAAGCCCCAGGCATGACCCCAATGAGGGTGAGAAATGGAGGTTGAAAGGGACAAAGATGGTTACAAAGGCCATCAGTGTCTTTAGCACAGCATCTCCTGCCATTTCCAGCAAGGCCATCTCTGCATACAGCTCCCTGCCTGTGGAAAATTAAGTCTGTAAGAAGTATATAAATGATCCAGACACCATCTTCAAGGTCCATATCTTAAAAAAACCGTGAGGCTTTACTCCACTGCTGCAGGATGTCATGTACTTCATGATCTGCCTTTTCTAATCTCTCCTTATCTCTCACTCCAATCCTTTCTCATGTCCCTCATCTATTGCAAATTCCCTTTTTAAGCTGGAGCGAAGCACATAAATATTTTCATGCTGCATAAATAGGTTGTTTTGTGCATAATGTCACAGGAGGCTTTTTTTAAAAACAGGACCTTTAGTGCTGTGATAACGGCCTCCTCATTTACACAAATGAAATCTTCCATGGAGCTCAGCACTCATCTGCTCTGCAGCCCCCGTGCAAAATGGTTGGCACAGGGCCCGCTCATCACAGGCTACGGAATTAATACAGAATATTCCATAATAAATAGGAAGCCATTGAGCACCAGGTTTGAAAATGCCTTGCAAATGTAACTGATGCCAAGGTTTTCCTTTTAGTGTTCCCCGGCAGCACAACCATTGTCTTCCTTCTCTGTGAGATCACAGCTACTTGAAATGCTAAAGTGCAAAAGGACACCCATTTGTGTTGGCCCATTTGCCAGCATCTTTGACCATTCTGTCTGCTCACCTTGCCTTCTCTGTCGCTTCTTGTTCCTTGACCTTCATTTCCTGTTTATTCAGCCCTTGCTCAGGGTCTAAAAAGTGCAGACACCATCAAAATGGACTTTTCATATACTCTGCACAGAAAAAGAATCTGTACAGTTTTTAAAAGGGCTAATGGAAGATATTGGGGGCCACACTGGGTCATGGTAAGTCTTTGAGTCAAAGTGGTTTTCAGGAGCAATATTTAAATAGCACAACCGTAAAAACTGGAATCAGTGATTTTGCTCTAGTGTTGCTATTTATATTTGACAAGCAGAAAGACTTCAAGCCAATGGACTGAATGGCTCTGCAGTACAGAGCAGAGAGACTTGGGCAAAATTATGAGAGCTCATCCATTGTGCATTTGCATACTTCTCAGGTTGTGCTGTAAGCCTCCAGGACAGACTATCATGGAGCAGTTTAATTTGTTCTGAACATGATCTGCTGTGCTGCCAGGCAGGCAAAGCTCTACCAGGCTTGGTTTGGACCTGACTGTGACCTCCTCAAGCCCTCAGGTGGACTCTGCACCCTATGGCCTCCCTCAGCATGACTTATTGGAAGATTTGGGGGCATTTTATTTTTCATCCTGAGTTTGGGGGACACAGAAAGCTTTGGTTGTTTGCTTCCCTGCAGTTCCACAGGAGGATTATGGGTGCTCTTTTCATGCAAATCTTGCAGACTCATTTCTTCTCTCTTCCATCTGTTGTTTGACTTCTTTTCCTGTATTATGTGTTAGCAATCAACAACTAACCCATGGTGGGTTTCTTCCCATGCACGGTTCTGAACACAGCATTTCTTGCCGAGAGATTCTTCCACATGGGTGGCTCCCACTCATTGTTTGTGGCTGGGAACAGTCATTTGTGCCAGTCTAACCCTAATGTGATTACTATCCCACAAGCAACTTCCCGTATTAATTATTTTACAGAAGTGTTTTGTATCACTTACAGCTCCGGAAGCCTTGTCATGATGCATTAAAAGAACCGAGAAAAGAAAGATCTCAGGAAACTTAGTATTTCTTGTTATAGAACTCATCTGAAGAAAAAACAGGTCTCCAAGCTTTTCTTGGCTAGTCTGTAACAAAGTCTTGGTTTGTATGAATTGCCACACTGCTAAAAGATCTAATTTTTCTGTGATAAAATAGCCTACATACAATAACTGAATCAAAGAGCACAACATAGACTAAACACTTTATAATGTACCTAAACACAGTAGCTACCTGATTTTCCTGGCATTTTATTTCTATTTAGGCCAAGGGACAATTTAAAAAGATTCATTCCCAAGTAGACAGTTCAGAAAAATATGAGTTACAATTCAGAGGAATACTTTGAACCAGTGCTGTTTAGTTGTCTTAGCTGGAATTCAACCTCAATGATATCCAAAGGTCCAATAAAATTTTTCGTAGAAGAATCCCATATTTGTAGAACATAATAAAATTGTCAAGCTGCAGCTCCAGGGCCACTGAGAACTGGAGAATGAGGTCTTTCTTTCTGGGGACTTTCTGGTGTCATGAAATGTGTTCCAAACACTTTGTTACCTGAGAAATATCAAACATAACAGATCATTACATATAATAATAGCAGCTTTGATCTTTGTTAGTAAGACAAAATGTGAGGCTGTTTATTACTAACGACTTGGGTGCTCATTAGTGTGTTCTGACAGGAATCACTGACAGCAATAGGCAAAAGGAAATGTTCAGTGTTAAACCCCCACACAGTACATTGCAGCTCCCATTACAGCCTGTGCAACAGAGAAAGGAGAAAAGCCTTGCACACAACTATTTTAAAATTATTTACCAGAGCAAGAGATTTGTTTGATTTATAATCTTCTTTTTCAATAAACTGCACTTCCAAATAATACTAATGCCTGCCTTTCACATCGTGCTTTTCATTCCTAACTCACAAAGCACCCTTGGACAGAGGTCAGGATCATTTTACAAAAAACAAACATGAAGTGAGGCCACCTCTCTGATGTCCCTGAGTAAGACAGCACAGTCCCCAGCTCTGTTGACCGCTCCTCATAGGAACAAAGGATTAGAAAGGGCATCTTGTGTCATCAAATCCAGCTTCTTACTCTTCAAATCTATTTTGCTATAATAACCTCATGCAAGACTCTTTGGGGCTCATGATCTCTTATATAAGCTCCTACAAATAATCTTTCAAGACTATAATCTCTTGTGGATCCTCATCCATCCTGACCCTGTGGCAGGACTCTGCCTAATGCCAAGGCATTGCACACCAGTGATTTGGGACCACCACCCTGAAAATGCCCCCAGCCTCACACACTGGAGAATGAATGGGGCATTTCTTGCCATGTCTGCTCCAATTTTATGCATCTCTTGGTGGTCCATCCTGGTAAAAGACCTGTAATAGGTGCCATGACAGATGTGGAAGGTGTTCCTGAAGCAGAGAAATAGAAATGCTGAGAGCCTGGCAGCTGTGGAAGCTGTGTGTGAAATCCCTGCACAAACTCACAGTATAGTTGCTCTGCAGTGGTAGCTGGAGGCTTTCAGCAGTCCCAGGTGCTGAAAAAATGGGGCATTTGAGTTTATCCCTGCAATACCTCTGCTTTTGTGTAGAGACTGACATCTTGGCAAACAACAGAGTCTCAAGTTCACTCAGTCCAACATATTTCCAACATCCATCACCCCCTTCCTTTCTCAAATAACTACTTCCTGGAGGAGTTATTAATGCCTTTCCACCTACACAGCCTAGATACTGACACTCACACAAAGGCAGTGCTCAAGCTTTGAGGTCATGTTCGAGTTGCTGGTTCGAAAGTCTCTCTGGGCAGTTCTATTATGCAGCAGCTACAGCAACAGGACACCACGATACAAACCTTTGCTAATAATTGAGCACGAAATGGGCTTTTGGCTTGGTATCTTCAGTTTTGTACCTTCACTTCAGAACATGTTCAGAGCTGGCTTCAATACTGGGGAAATTATATCAGCTTATTAAACACAAAGCTGTTACCCAAGTGTTAGATGAGGGCACGGCCCCCGAGCTCGCTGCCCGGGGCTGCGCGCGGGGCTCGCCTCTCGCTGCTGCTGTGGCTGCAATTCCCCAGCCACCCACTTCTTTGTTTGATTGTCTTTTCTGACTGAAACATATGTTTCCCATTCCCACGGCATTTTGAGCAACAGTTTCCATTGTAAGCCCCTCCTGACTGACAGTTCGATGGCAGCCTGTGAATCACTTGGCACGTGTTTTGTGAATCTGCTTCAAGGAGGGCCTGGCTGCTCCGTGAGAGCATCCTCTGGCAGCTTGGGGGGCAAGGGATTAGCACCACTTTAGTACAGGTTTGGGTATAAAACTACCTAGCCACAGTTGATATCATCTTTATTTGAAACTCAGCATTGTCCTGCACCTCAGCTCTTTTACCCCAGGTCGTGTGACAAAAGTCCATCACTTACGCTCGGCTTTCCCCAATTTCCTCTCCTACAATGTGACACACAAAGCCAACAATGAATCCAGAACTGATCACAGTGACAATATTCGGTTTTGACAGGCAGCCCAGGTAGGCATTCAGGCTGCTGGATGTGCAGGTTAAGAGAACAGTTGGCTGTCAGCTTTCTTCACCAACAGTAACACATTTTCTGCTTTGCATTTATGCTGTACAATCATGTCTCTGTCTCTGGCCCTGGTGTTTCTACTGTAGCTATAATTACAAGACCCAAGCAGTGCTGTGTGGAATTCATGTACTGGACAGCTGAATTAAATGGCCACCTATAGCGAAATGAAAGTCCAGAGGATGAGGTGTATAACTTTCAGGACAGTGCTACTTCCAGCCTTAAAACAGAGCCCTGGAATGGGTGTGAGGGGGACATTATTGCTTCCCACAAGAGGATGACATTTCACTTATAACTCTAGCTAGCTCTCCTTTAGCTCTGTTTTTATCACAAATAATCTCACGCTTCAACCAGAAAAATAATCAGCTGAGGCTGCTGCGCATTAGCACACCACGTTTGCTTGGGGAAGCCTTTTGCCCTGAGCTCTCTAGTGTGGGTGCCACTGCTGTACACAGTCTCTGCACCACTTCTGGCTGTTTACACCCCTTCCCTTGAAGAGGCAGTGTAATTCCTGTCTCTAAACCTTCTCTCTGCTGCAGAGTTGGAGGGTCTGGATATTTTACACTTAAAAAATACCAGCAAGGGTCAGATTATGTTTGTTGGATTTGTGTTGATAATTTACTTTCCTTGCATCCCATTGAAATGACAAAAACATTACTTTATATGTACTTACTGCAGAAAAAAGAGAATTTTGGGTGGAAAAGCACAGACCCTGTGATCTGATCCATCTTCTCTTTGCTATTTCCAACTACTTAAAGCATACTGTCACACTGAAATGCACACTTGGAGGGGTGCATTCTCTTCTGACAGATTGTTATGATGTTTTTCAAGGTGACCTTCATACAACATGTTTCTATTGAAGCTTATACTTCACTCTTGGGTCATAATAGTTTCACACAGACAAGCAAACTGCCAGCTCCTGCTTTCTAATTAATGCTTCTTGGAGGCTTCTGAGTGGGGGATATAATTAATAGCACTTAAATCCAGAGTGCAGAGAAATCTATAGCGGATTACTGGGATGAGTATTTACTTCAGGATTACACACAAACAGCTCCTAGACCATGCCCTCTGGGAATTGCCCAGGCCCTGGCACCACCTTGACTCTAACTTCAGTGTAAGCACTCAAAAGCTTGCCCTGCTTTACAAAGTGAGGCTCTGAAACTACTGCGGGTCTCTGCTTGCTGCACCCCTTGTCCCTGCTCCCGTTTCCCACACCTCAGCTTGTTGTGTTTTTCACAACTGCCTGGTGACTGCTTTGCCAAGAGGCAGCACCAAGCACAGAAAATACCTCTGACCATGCCTGTGGTGTCACTGTGGTGCCCACCCAGGGGACAACCTGTTCTGTGGCCCACAGTGCAGGTACAGCATCTTCTGGGGCAGACTGGGTCCTCACTGTGTCCCAGACCTGCTCTATGGATCACAGGCACAGCCATTACTTTCTGGGTTTATGCAGTTCAAAGTACCAGCAATGATAGGAGTGTTTTTCTTACAGTAAAACAAGCAAAGATGGGTGTTGCAAGTCATTTTGTCATACTTGCCTAAATTTAAGGAAAGTGATGGGATTGCTCTGGTGTTCACTCTCATGCATGCAGCATGGATTGTCACACTCCAGAGGTGCTGGAGCAAAATTAGATGCAAGTCAAATTGCCAGTTTAAATTCCTCCCTGGCCAGCTGCTATTATCAGTGGTAATTTCCCTGCTGAAGTCAATAGAACAGCATTTTTCCACACATGCCATGATCTTGGTGCAAAACAGGCAGCTGTGAGGCAGGACGAGTCCTCTCAAAGAATGAGTGGAGAGAAAAAAATATTATGCTTTCTGGAAAAGCTGAAAAGACTATGTTACCCAGAAACATTGCCAGACTGGGGACAAAGGGAAGAATTGACATCAGAAATCCTGCTAGACTGTGCAGGACACATTATTTGGAGAGATTTTGACAAGAATTTGGCATGTTGCAGGACACAAAATATTCAGGTGGTTAAGCAATTAAAAGCTATCGAATATTTGGAACTCCAAGCACTTGGCAGCAGAATATCACTGTCAACTTCTTTATGCAAAGGGACATTTTGATATTGTACTTAAGACTGACTACTTTTCTAATGGCATAAAAGTATCATTTCAGTTATGCACAAAATAGGAGAACTTTGACTGAAACTTGTGCAGCCTGGTTCTTTCTTCAAAAATAACAACACAGAGTGAAGCTGCCTTTGAAGAGAAACATTTTTCACATACTATCTGAAGGCTAGTAAGTCTTTTAATCTTTAGCCTTCTTGCTGGCATGTGCAATTTAAAATGCACAAAACAGACTATCAAAACACCCAGCTATACATAGTTAGAAAATTCAAAAGGTGCATCCAAAAATAGGCTTGGAAATTAGGGTGCTGCATCAAACCCTGCTCTTTGAGTAAGGACTTTTTCCCTGTGGATCCACCTCAGAAAGCAACCAAGTTATCAAACACAGCTGACCAGAGGACAGCCAACATGCAACGGGAAACAGCTCCCAAGCAGCTTCTAAAGAGGTAAAATCTTGGTGCTACTAAGCAAGAGAGCCACTAACTGGGGAAATGCTGTATTAAACATCCACCCCCCAGAAAGTTTTTCTTTCCTTTTCTTTCTCTCTTCTGCAGTCACATAAAGTTCTCCTGAACTTCAGCGGTGCAGACACAGTTTTGTGAGCAGAGCCTGCACTTGCTGGGTGACAAGTGACAAGTGACAAGCCCTGCTGACGAGGTGAGATACAGTGGCACGAGGACACCCAGGGGAAGACCAGAAACACATGCAGAACACCAATTCACTCACTGACACTGCACACACAGAAAAAATATTTAAACATGAGCATTTTCTCAAGGGTGGAAACTTGTCAAGGCTAAATGGGTTCATTTCTTTAAACCAGTGGGTGGATATTTTGTGTCATCTGGGGACCCATGTAGAAGCACTTAACTGTAGTTAGTCAGCCAGCCAAGGGGGATCAGCACCAGCAAATGAAGTAGAGAGAGAACCAAGAGCTTCTTGCCTTATTCAAGTATTTTTTTGGAAAAAGAAAAGTTACTTGCAAGTCCTTCTTCATCAGACAGTCTCTAAATACAGGTAAAAGGTGCTACTGTACCTAGTCCAGTCATATAGGAGTCATGGCAGGTGATGAAGGACTTGTGATAAATGTAATGGTAGCTGAAAAAGCCCTAAAACACAACTCGGTCTGCCCAGGCTAACCTAGCTAAGCTGGGCTTCTTTAAACAAAACAGTGAAGTACAAAAATAATGCATGAGGCCTTAAAAATTGCTATTTATTGGCTGCAGAACAGTCACATTCAGCTCTTTCTGAGTTTAGCTGTGATGCACGAAAAAACCTCAAGTCAAGTGTCATTCAGTAAACCTACAAATGGCAAAATAAATCTTTTGTGGGTGAAATACAAAAACAGCTTCAAAGAAGGATGCATATAACCTTGTTAATTTGCCAAAAGTTTTCAATCTTCATCACTTCGGAAGCAAGGTTAAGAGAGTAGATAAAGGCTGAGAAATGCAGAAGGTGCAGAGATCTCAGGTTATGTCAGGTTCAGAGCTTTTAAACCTCAGAAGCAAAATAATGTCAGGGAGAAGAGATTGGCAGTGAGGCCTCATGTTGGGAATCAAGGGTTGGAAGGACTGCCTGCACTAGGCACTCTCATGATAATGATGCCAGGAAGACTTAATTTACCAGTTTGTTCTAGGAAAGCTAATGACATTAACATCACGGGAAACGTGTCAAGAGGTCATCCATGCAGACACACATTGATTCATTTTCATAATAAATGGAAATAGATGTCCAGCCACATGAATTTGCTTGCAGGAAAGGATTTATACCATCTATCTAGCTTTGTATTTAGTAAAAGAAGAGATAAAGAACATTTTATTGATATATGGGGATTTAATTTCAACCCCTTTGAGAATCTCTAGGAAAAAATGCATTTGTTTCCAATTTATTTCTGACCAGACCAAAAAAAAAAAATCCCCCCAAAACCTACCAAATCAATAAAGGGAAACAATATCACACTGCAATAGGGATGTGCCATTTTCCCCTAAGTAGTGTTCATTTGTTGCTGGGCCATAGATGAAGCACCACATAATGCCTCTGTTTTGAGTGCTTACACATGCATTACCAGGGATATGCTCTTCCTGGCTGAGTAATTCACTTTTGAGCAGCATGTTTCTGAGAAGGTGAAAAGTGGGTGTCTGAATGCAACGCCAGCAGCCACTGCAGAAATGTGACTGTGTAGCCCAAACCCTGCTGCTCCAAACCCTGGCGGTCCCAGCTGCTGGGGAGAAAGTTCCTTCACAGATGGGAATTACATGTGTTACATGGCTTTTTCTGTGCCCATCCACAGAAGGGTTGGCACCAGCTACTTTGGCTGGAGAAGGCAAGAGCTTGGTCATGATGCGAGAAAAAATGGAAGGGGAAGTCTGATGAACTCCAAATGGATTCATCCAAAATGCCACCCAACTGGCAGCACGGCACAGGAGACGAGAGCTGCCATGTTCGTGTGCCACCCATACAATGTGCAGTTTAGCTCAAGATTTCTCAAGCTGGGCTGCAAGCAGTGAGTCACACAGAGAGAAGAGGGTTATTTAGGGAATTTTGGTTCTTCAGAGGAAAAACATGAAATAGTCAGAAATGACAGAGAAATGAGAGTGCTGGATGATGGCAAACAGCATATGGGGAGCAGGGGAGAGGGAGCTTTTGGCATCCTTGCTGCAGTGTTACATCCCAGCCTAACTCACACTGATCTCCAGGGGCCAGTTCATTTCTGCTGGAAGAATCTGGCTCCTGGGACTCCAGGTACAAAATGAGAAACTCAATTTCAGGAGTACCAATGCTAGTGTTTGCCAAGTGTTTTCTCTTTTCTATTCCTCCCTGCAAATTTTTTTTTTTTTTTTTTTTCCTTTCAGCGCCAGTAGAAAATTTAGCAGAACAGGCACTTTTCCAGCAGGCTTAGTTTTGGAAGTTGAACTGATCAAATAATTTAATACTTGACTAGTATTTGCTTATCCACTCTATAGTCTGAATTCTAAAGCAGTTTTGCATGTAGAGGTGCATATGCATATGTGGTTGTACACAGACACACCAGTTAAAGCTCTGTGTAGAGGTACCAGGGCTACTTTCTGTCCTAAAAACAGAGGGAGGAAATGTTAGGTTAAAGACTCCTTTTAAGTAAATGCTGATGATTCTCATTTCTAGATACACTATTATTTTTGCTGTCTGGTAACAAAATGCTCTAGGATGGTGCTGATTTGTTCAAGAAGGACCATGTTATTTCAGCCACTGTGGAGTGCTGTGTCCTTTTGGAAACAACACAAACCTAAGAGCTTGGGTTTCTTTTGTTTCATTCTACATATTTTCCCTGTTGTCCTCAAGAAGCCTCTGGAGGCTTGAGCAGAGTTTTGGGTGTTGCAGGAATAAGTCAATGTACAAATCATTACCTCTAATTTTCCTGGAAATACTTCCTCAGAATTTCTGCTTCAGCTGCCATTTCTTCTTCTGTCCTCCACTTGTCAGGGGAATCATCTTTGTCATGTCGTTGCAACTTTTTGAGGGAGAAAAGAAAAAAAAAAGTCTGTTTATTTTTTTTTTTTTCCAGTTTTAATGTCAAATTTAGGGCAATCAATCTAACTATTCCATGTGTGTTCAGGATGGATGTGGTGATGAAGAGAGAAAGGGTGAAGGTTGCTGGTTTAGAGTGGTGACAGTGGTTAACTGGCTCTGCTGTATTTACCAGGACAACACCAGGTGCCAGGGTGAGTGACAGGCAGTGACAGGCTCAGCTTTGTGGGCTGATGGTCACACGCCTTGTGAGTCTTTGATGCAAAGCTGGCAGGTAAAACAACAGGAAAACACCCGGGTACTTTGAAGCACCCACCACACCAGTGGAGTGAGCTGGACACCTTGTCACTATTTCCTGTGAATTCTTTCTCTGTCTTTGCCTATGAGGCACCTTTCCTGCCAAAGACCTATTGTGATAACAAGGCCCTATCGCAACTGTTTATCACCAGAAGTTTACTTCTTTTTCATTCCCTCTCTGAATGCAAGTTATTAATCCTTCCCTCACACTGTTGAAAGCAAGACACATCCCTGGTCTAGAAACCAAACCTGTTATTTTAAGCATAATTATATTTCATCGATTTCTTGGGAAAAAAAAAAGTATATGAAACATAATTTTTGTGTCCAACTTGCACACTATGCCCACAAAAATTTGCTCTATCCCATATGCAGTAACTATTACATGATGTTGTCCCAGACACGGTAATTTCTTCCTTTGTCACTCAAAAAGAAGGGAGAAGCTGATGGCTTTGCTGCTTTCCTGAAGAGGGGAGTGCTGTATTATGGTAAATATTGGCACTTGAGTGACTATTTGTGCACATCCATTCAAAGAACACCTGACACTTGTCGAGTGAAGGCAGCATTTACACCAGACAGCAGAAACATTTACTTAATGGATTAAGTATTGAGATTGCAGTGGTTCTCCAGGTTTAGAGCTCAGCACAATCTGCATTAATAGCACCAGTGCTTATAAGGAACTTCATAATATCAGCTTCCTGTTAATGTCACAAAAACAAAATTGAAAACTGATGAATTTACACCTTTTATTCCAGGACAAATTTTAGTATAGAAGATGAAGTGGTGAAAAATTAAAGATGAAGCCATCATGAACCTGCCAAACAAAGTGCATTACTGTATATGGAATGTTTAGCAATAAACTAAGATTGTTTGCAAATCTCCAACTCAGAAATACTTTTATTTGTGCTATGTTTCTCCTACCCTGGATTTTGCTGCCGGCTATAGTCCTGTGTAGTTTTACACTCTGCAGCACAGATTTCTCCCTGCTCAACAGATGAAGCTGCACTAGAAAACCATTTCCTTTCATGCCAATACAATGCAGTAGCTGTAGGCAAATTAAAGTGTATTACTGTTCGACTCGAAGACTAATCTTCATTGTTACATTAGCACTAAGTATGTTATAAATCCATCTTGTAATGATGGCACAGAATTAGAGAGAAAGATTTAAAAGCCAGGGACTGGTACAGTGTACACACCATCAGCACATGCCCTGTGTCCACGTGTCTGCTCTCGCCCTCTGCACACACCCACAGGTGTGTAGGTACCACAGCTGACCTAGCAATGAGTTATTGGAAAGAGTATCCATCATCCTGTACTTTCTGTGGACTGGGAATGCTCACACTTCACAAGAGGACGCACCAGGACAAGGCAAGTGCTGGTAAATCTGGCTGAGGTGTGAGCTGTTCTCTGAAAAAAAGCAGTGTCTTGCTCATTCAACCTAACACTGGTAGGAGGTACAGCAGGCAAAAGCTGGAAGGCAAGGCAGAGCTGCCCCTGTTCCTCAAGGTCTCGTGTTTAACCCACAGGAATTGCTTTTAGTGGCATGATTTGGCTGCTGTTCTCCCTTGCTATCTTGTTTCTGCACAGCCCAGGTGAGAGCTGGCTCCATGTGGAGGCTGGTGAAGTGGGGGTGTGACTGGGAGGTCGTGATATTTTTTTCTATTCAAAGAAACTGAAGTGAGTAGTAATAAGGAGGGTTAACCTGCAATGGCTGTTGTTGTTGTCTAAATTAAAACTGTGCAGTTACAGACCACAGTGACTTCTCAAAGCTGGCAAAGGCGAGGGTTTCTTCTGCTACATAACAGCTAACCTTTAAAAATAATCAATCTTTGACTTGAGGTTAAAACAGATGTATGGGGAGCAACAATGAATCCTGAAATTGCCTGGAAGCCCAGCAGCCCTGGCTGCCAGTGCACAGCCCCAGGACACAGAGCAGCCCCAGCCTGGATGGGAGCTCAGCGCAGGCATCTCGAGCCCCTCGCACTGAAAAGGTGCCTCCACATTTTGTGGGCACACTGAGAATGTCAAACAACAGCCTGAGGTGTTCAATCACTGCCACAGCCAAGGCATTCATTGTTCAACTGACTTACAGATGAGTATTATTTCAGTATGAAATTGCTACACCTACTCCTAAATAGGATCCCAGGACTACTCAGTGCTCAGAACTCTTACTGTGGCAGTCATTTCTGAGGTGCAATCGGCAATTATCACCCCAGTGCCACTTAGGTTGTGATATTACCAAACTAACACCGGAGGTATTGGGAAAACCACCTCTGGTGGCTGCCTACCCGTCTCTGACACCACCATCCTGCAGCTCCAGTACAAGCCAAACCACAGAGACAGACACTTTGACGCAAAATAATTAAATTATGGATAACCTTGCTAGACAAGGAGTCCAGAGGAGGCCAAGAAGTTGATAAGAGGACTGGAGCACCTTCTCTATGAATACAGGCTGAGAAAACTGGGGCTGTTCAGCCTGGAGAAGAGAAGGTTGAATGGAGACCTCAAGCACCTTTCAGTATCTGAAGGAGGCCCACAGGGAAGGGAGAGGGACTCTTGATTAGGAATTGTAGTGATAGGACAAGGAGTAATGGGTACAAATTGAAATAGGGGAAGTTTAGGTTGGATATTAGGAAGAACATTTTTACTGTGAGGGTGGTGAGATGCTGGCACAGGTTGTCCAGGGAAGTTGTGGATGCCCCAGTCCTGGCAGCATTCAAAGCCACACAGGATAAGGCCTTGAGCGCCCTGGTCTGGTGGGAGGTGTCCCTGCCCATGGCAGAAGCAGTTTGGGACTAGGTGATCTTTAAGGTCCATTCCAACCCACAACATTCCATGGTGTTCTGGATGCTGAACATTTTGCAGGTTCAAGATCAACAGTACCAACAAACAGATGACAAAATAAAGGTTGCTGATACCAACTCCAGCTCAGGGATTGCACATTCTACAAATCCACGGATGCTGAAAAGCACAATGCAGGTCTGCCTGTACACCTTCCTGGTTCTTCACATCTCCTGGATCTGCTAGGGATCCCTAATGGTGACAAGGTAATGTGATCATGGATGGGGTAGGTCTCACCTGGCTATTTAATGTGTTCTTATGTAAAGCACATTTCAACTGGGTTCAGTTCTCCCTGTGAGGGCCTCTGTAAGCTAAAGCTACTTTATGTAAATGGTTTTTGTTTGCTTTAATAAAGAGAGGTTAAGAGAGTCTCCATAGTATTTTGCTTAAGTCGTAAAGCTACTTTCAGTAGAGAAGAACGTAGATATTTCAGTTATAAATTGTACTGATTTAGAATTCAGGTGGGAAACAAACATAACAGTTGATACTTGTTTCTTAGGGACTTCTGTGCCTCGGAGTGTGTTCATATTCACACACACAACCAAGTCCCAGCTGTGAATCTTTGCAAACATCTGACTTGCTAGTGAAAGTTTGGATTAAACTGAGGAAGCAACACTCTCTTGCACCTCGAGAACACTCTAAGGTTCTGCTCAAACTAAAGGAAAACAAAGTGCCTCTATTTGCCAGATATCCATCCATAAAAAATAGAGACTTACCCATCTTTCCTACCCATGTCAGACAGTAAAAGCTGGGTAAGCTGAGCTGACATCCTTACTCAGATAACACAGCCTGGCTTGAAGTTTGTGATACTTTCTGTACAACAATTCTGCTTCTGCAAACTCAGTGCACACCAAGGCAAGGTGAGTCTATAAAACCTTTTCTGTAGGGCTCCAAACTAGTTACCATTTCAAAGCAGCTGGTACTTGGCCTGTTTTCATAGGAGAAAGGTGATGCAAAAGCATTGCACCAGGTGGACTAAATGTTTTACTGCAAAACTCAGAAAGCCCCAAATTCTCTGAAGCCAAACCTGTTTGTAGACACTCACTCAGGAGTGTCTCTGGATCCTGAGCATCAACAGGAAGGTGACCAACCCCCTCAGCATAGCTTGGGTAACTCCAAAAGGAGGGAACAGGATGAGAGAGCATGAGCAGCTCTTTTAGACAATCTCTATTATGCTAAGTTTTCTTTTAATATTCTGAGCAAGCATTGAGACACACATTAGTCAGTTCTCTAATCGCAGTTGCCCAGCAAATTACACACTGGATCTGCACAACATTCTTCAAGCACCAAGACTCGTGTTTATAACCCCAAACATCTTCTTGCCTTGCAGTACAAATAAATGCACTATTTCTAAGATATGCCCTTCTTCAAGCAGATCATTACTGATGTCTGACTTCTTGGGCTTCCTGATAAATTATCCTCTTCTTTCACCTCAAGCAGAAAATGCTCCTCTACCGATAATCTATGACTGTCAGTCTTGATTACATGTAAACAGTGGAGCTCTTTGAATATTTCTGCTTGTGAAAAGTGTTCGTTTTCTCACTCATGTCTCCCAGTGTGAGATGCTGGCAGACCTGACAGCTGTGCTTTATGTTATTTTATTAAAGTTGCTAGTGCTGCAGAATGGTCTGTGTTTTTATCACTGCAATTCTTAAGGGAAACACAATATTGTTTTATAGCTCATTCACACTGGGGGACCTCTCCTTCTTGCCCTTTGTGGAGGAGCCCAGAATTCTCAACACAGCAGACTATAGAGGACCTGGGTCTGTTGCTTGAAGTGATATGTATATAATTTTCTTTTCTATTTATGCCAAAACACCACCAGAAAAGCAACCTGTATAAATACAGAGCACTAGCCAAAACTATTGGGAAAAAGCTTTTATGGTAGTTAGAACTATTCTCACTCCCCATGAATATTTATAGTTGATAGTTAAGAGTTTATAACCTCAAATGCATTTAACTAAAAGAAAAATTATAGTGATGGAGAGTAATTACACAAAACTGCAGCAACATAACAAAACTCAGCTGCTTCAGCAATTATAAAATATAGTATTATCAAAACCAGCAGCTAACAAAAAAAAAAAAAAGAATTTTTGCCAGTGGCTTGAATCACCCAGCTGCTGGTGTTCATTATTACCAGTACACCTTGGGATACCCAGGCATCTTGTCTATACTTAAATCCTACACCGTGGTGAAAAATTCAGAGTGATATATCAACAGCAGATTAACACACGAACCATGAGGAGCCTGAAAATCTAATTTCTTCTCACCAGTAGCAACCCTTTTCCAGAGGCTGGAGACAAACTCGATCCCAGAGCTGCTACATGTTGCTTCCCCCAACTCCCTCACGGCAGCAGTCGTGTGACCAGCACAGAGCACAGCCCTGCTCCTTGCACGGCAGCTGTGGTGGAGCATCCACCCCATGGGAGAAAAACTCCAGGGCTGAGCTGGCTGGGGCTCCTCAGCCCTTTGGGTGATACTAGGAGCCTCCTGGTCCTGGCGATGACTTCCAGACATTGCTTTTACAACTTAACTCCTGAACTGCTCCCTTTGCCCTCTGCCCCCTGGTCTTGACTCCTTGCTCTTTTCCCCCAGTGCTTTCTTTCCTTTCACTTCTCTTTGTATTTTGCTTATAACCTCCGAGTAAGATTTCATTTCCACCCCACCCCACAATGTGATTAAATGCAGTATTTAGTGCTATTATCTGTGCCTCCTGCTACGCTCCAGCCTTTCCTCACTCTCTGCTGTCTTGCTGAAAGGAGTGTGAGGTTTTTGGTAGGTGCCCTCCTCTGCCAGTCTGAGCCTCCTGCCTCCATCCCATTTGCCTTCAGCTGTGGCTCAAGTCTCGACTTGACTTGCAATGTAAAATGAAAGAATAATGGATAAAACACAGCGGTTTCACGCAGCAGCTTCTCAGGGATGCTGGAATCACATGGCCTTACCCATCCTGTTCTACCTACCTGGGGGAAATCACTGCAGCAGCTCCCAGCCCTGGGCTTGTCTCCCAGCTGAGCTTCGCCCTTGTTCTGCTCAGGGCCAGGAAAGGCAAAACAAGGCAGGGAAGAAGCACAGCAGGCTCTCCCTTGGCCACACAGGAGACCTAGCAGACTTTGTGTTCATACAGTGCTGGAGGCCTCTCTGCCCCCAGCAGCTGCTCTGGCATCAGGACCCCTTTCCAGGCCCCTTTTCCACTGCTCCCCCTCACAGCCTGAGCAGCTCAGGCAGTTCAGTGCCTTCTGCATCTCTGGGCCCGTCTCCATATTTAATTACAGCTACAAAACTGCTGTAATTTAATTGCTCTAATTTACAGTGAACACTGCAGAAAAAAACCCATATCCTATAATTTTCTCATCTGCTGACTTTGCTTATGATTCTATATCATACAGATATCCGAGTTTGCATGAATCAGAAATCCCTGATTTTGGGGTGGATTTTACTTGCTGCATTAAATCTGAATTATTTAAGAAGATGGGAAAAAAGCCTAAATTATCTGCATTTTATATGAGACAATTTTTTAAGCATCCACTGGAAAATCCTTCTCCAATTGTTTTACTGCTTCTGCAGGAAATACGCTGCTACCTCACAGCTGCTGATATTGCTGCAAAGCATATATTCCATTGGAAACCTCAGTTAATCAAAGCTGTGTTTTAGAGAGTGGTGGTTCTTTCCCTTCCTGTCGACTCTTTGTCATAGTGACTGCAAATATTTTTTCAGTTTTATTCTTGTGCTTTGGGGAAAGACTTGAACCTCACACTTCATATGGACACTTGAAAACTGCACCCTATTTAGCACTTAGATGAAGAGAATTTTGTGTAACACATAAAGGTTAAGTAAAACCCTTAAGCACACGTGTTTAAGTGCTTTGCTAAAATAAACTCTTCAAACCCCCAGTTTCTAACAATTCTGATAAGAAAAAAGACTAAATATGAAAGGAATCTTAAGAAATTTGCTTTTGAAAATATAAAAAGACAAGTAAGCCCACAAGCAGAATGATAGTTGCATAGAAAACACGTTTGCCATTCGGTGAAATATGTAGATTGCACTCTGAAGAGCTCAGATCTTGACAGACTTCCAGTTTGGCACCAACTGAGATAAAATTCTTGGAAAGTGAGCGCATTATAAAGAAGATACTTGAAGGAATATCCACTGGGGTAAGAAGTCCTGCCAAAGACTTGGGTAACTGCTATTTACAACCTGATTTGAATCCAGGCACGAATCTATAAAAATGTTTAGATACATTTTCACCATGCCCATTATCCTCCTAGTCAGCAGATAATGTTAGAAACACCTCTGTAGTGGATTTTTGTGGGGAGCTTCCTGATGGCCTTGGCTATAGAGGGCTGTGTACTCAAGAGAAATGTGTCACACAGAGACCTGGTTAAGAAATGGCAATGTCATCAGTGTGATAATGTTGGAGGAAACCTTATCCTGCGTGCACAGCCTGCCATGCAACATTACTCATTTGGAAAAAGGCTATTTTTAATCAAGGAAAAGCACTTTAATCAAGGATAGAGTCGGTGATTCAAAAATTTCATGCAGGTGCATATATTACTTGACTGAAAGCCTCTTCCCAAAAGGTCAGAGCTGCAGAGAGATGTGCATGTCCCACTCCAAGAGCAGCGATAACCTCGAGGTGCCTGTATCAGGGTGATGTATTCTGGCTCCTGCTGCACCGAGTTTCAAAGTCAGAACTCCCCTCAGTAATCTTCTTAACTTTAGACAAATATTTGCCATACCCTGAGCACACTCAATAAGATTCATGACATGCCAAGGAAAACACATGTGTGTTAAGGAGGTTGATTTGGTTTATTTGCTTTCTTTGTCTTTTTCTGACAGCACAAAGGGTATCAGCTGCAGGTCCTGTGGCATTGGCACAGAGCCAGCTCACCACGCAGGGGAATAGGAGCATGCCCTCATCTCTAGGGGGGAGTTCCAGCTCTCTCACCACACCTCTGGGATGTGCAGGAAAAGTCCACGGTGGTCAGAGTGCATTTCTTCTTCTCTGGGGAATCAGCTTATTCCTATTAAAAAAAATCCTCACCCTTGGCAACACTTTCTGAAACTAAGATGAAAACACTCCATCAATGTGTTCTGGGGTAACTCATGCTGAGTCACTCCCTCCAGTGACTGTAGGAGGATTTCAAGGAGACTTCAGTGTCTGAAACGACACATACCACGTATCTGAGGTGAACCACGGGGGCTTCAAAGCCTGCTTTTGTGTGTGCTTCTCAGGGGACCCCTCAGCTGCCAACAGACCTTCCCAGGATGATCCTGTCTGCTTTCCCCACAGTGCTCAGGATCACAGCACTCCCAGATAAAGCTACATTCCCGGGACAGCCTTTCCCCCAGGCATCCCTCAAATACTTCTTTAGCTTTCAGCCTTGCACATGCAAGGTTACTTCACCACCACGATTGCCTCCCTGGGATTTAGGCAGCCAATACCCTCTAGTAAGTAGGTAGTAAAATAGGTTGAGGAATAAATTGCTCTCATTTAACATTCACTCAAAAAAATATGGCTGCATTTATTATGCGGCATTTTGTTTTATATACTGTTTTGTTATAATAAGTCATGTTTAAAATGTCATGACATTTAAATCAACAGCAGTAAGGGGGAAATGCTGAAAAAGAGCAAGATGATCAAAAAGCATCTGAAAAATCCTGGTGAGACATTATGGGCCAAACACTCTCATTACAGTAAAAATAGTCACAAAAGAACTTAAAACTCACCCATGAGAATCTCACTGTAGAGGAACCCTCCCTGCCCAGGTCTCTGTGTCCTCGTGCTGTCCCCAGGTCTGTGACAGCTGGCTGGGGGTGGCTGGCTGTGGCCAAGGGACTTGGGCACCTGCTGCCAAGTCCTCCTGGTGCTCTGCATCCCCTTGCAGGTTCATCCTTTCTCTGTGCTGCCTTTGCCACCGAGCCACTGCAATACTCTGGAAAGCTCCAGTGCACGCACACCCCTGGAACTTGTTAATGCCATTTGGCTCAGTGAGGAGCTGGCCTTCAATGTCTGTGCTGTCATATAAAGAATAAATTACAAATAATACAAAAGAACTACTTTAATGTGGCTTCATAGCCTTTGAGGAGACACAGAGCCTACCTCATCTACTACTGATGAGCCACGTGCATAATGGCAGATTTTGATCGGAAGGACGTTTAATGTAAAAAAGAAAAGAGTGTGGATCAAAGGAGCTACTCTGCTCCTGCAGATTCACTGCTCTTCTTTTCTATCAGGTCTGGACCCATATGCCAGCACCCCTCACTGCTGCCTCCATGCTCCCTCACCCCCCTCCAAGGGAAAAAACAACAACAACAACTGCAACAACAAAACAGATGGCGATGCAACGAAACATTAAACCTGAGCCCAATACCTGAGCTGTACCATGAATATTTCACTGAGGCATGGGGTAGAAAAGACAACAAAATGACCTTTTCTACCATCTTAAGGGATATCTAACCTTGTAATTGCTATAGACACACTGAAGAAACATGAGAGAGACAAAGACTATTTAAAAGAAGTTGTGTATATTTTTAAAAACTACTATCTCAATATTCCCATTACAACCTGCCAATATGAATGACATTTACTTTTGCTCTGAGAAATGAAAGAAACTCTAAGACAGATTGCATTAAGAATCTATTGATATTCCACTGACCTAGTGGGATAAGAACCAAACAAGTTTTGTCAAGGGCAAATGCCTCAGAGTCTGTAAATTCATCTCTTAAAGTAGCAGCAATAAAAGGGAAGAAAATCTACAATACCTAGAACAGTTTTTAAACCCAGTGGAGGCTCACACATCTCAATGATCCAGTGGCAGTGGATGGCACCAGACACATATATGGGAGCAGAATTGGAGATTCCAGATGGTCAATCACCTCTTCCAGATTTTCCAGCCCATTAATATTGCTGTAAAACTTATGCAGAAAGTTGTCTTATTAAGAGACATCACAGGAGGCTTTGCCCATATAATTTTTTCCCTATCGTACAAACTTCACAAAGATATATTACCCAGAGCAAATACAGTCACAGATTCTGTTTGGGATGGATGGAGGGATGGATGGAGGGAGAGAGGCAGGAGGTGTAAGAGGGAAAGTGAAGAACAGTTTGGCATTGTTCAAGCAAACTCCTTCACCCCTCAGGTGAACCTCTGAATTCATATGTGAAATCAAATGATAAAAACAGTCATAGATAAGGGGCTCAACACCAGAGCCCTTTTTTACTCACTGAAACTCAGACTGGGATAACTGTGGCTTTTCAGGGGCTGGAGGGGCACAGGCTGCCTTCACTTTGAGGAGGAGGAATCTCTTTGTTCCTCTTCCAAGCTGCAGTGTTGGCCTTCTGTTGAAATCCTTTTTCTGGGGAATAAGCTGTACCCACATAATGCCCATGCAGAAAAATAAGGATGGCATAATAACCATAGAATAGAATATTCTAAAATTAATTTAAGTGAATGGACTGTGAATTTGGGGAGAATTAATTTTAGCTGGATAGACTGGCAGTTAATTAAGGCTGATAACTTCTACTAGTAGAAAAGTGTTTTTGATGAAAATATATTGAAAATATTATTAAACTGCCTAGGTAAAAACAGTTGCTTTTGCCCATGCTAAAACCTCCCAGACATCCCATGTTTCTATATAGAAATCATAAACTGATAGCATTTGCATAACAATTATTATTTAATATGGAGACTTCAGTATCATTGCTTTTGGACAGAATTAATATTAAAACCATTGAGCAGAGATATTTTAGAAATACTCATCTGAAAAGACACAGGAACTTTTTTTGTTTGCAATATTTTTGCAAGTACTGTTCTGGTGATGATCCCCTGGCAGCAGATCACCACCTTCTCTTTGCATAATCCACAGGACATGCTCCAGAGCTACGGAAAATCCCCCAGTGCTTGGAGGGAGGGAGCACATGCCCATTGAGGATGAAGGGTAGGAAAGGTACAAAGACAACCTAAAGCAACCCAAACACTCCCAATTTTCAGAGACAAAAAGTAATTTTGTATGCTTTCAGTTCAATCAGTTTGCTCATGCCTTAGGAAACAATGAGATCAACGGAAATGAAAGCAATTTCCAGCAGATATGAATAAAACACGTGGCTCTGCTGAGAAACTTGAGCGTTATTCCAGAAGCGCAGTCAAAAACTTGTGGATTAAATGCTGTGAGAATGGATCATGCATGGACTTGCTTCATCTGAATTTACCAGACTAGGAATTTGCAGGTTTCTCACTCCTCCTTCAGGAGGCAGTTGATTGGGGAATCAGTTGTACAGGCACACACTTTGTGGAGAACTTGCAAAATAATTTTATTTATTTAGACACATTTTGAAGTTGCAATCAGAATTTCTTTCACAGGTCTGTTGTTACATTTCTCTCCTTTTTTTGGGTCTTTTTTCTTTAAACTATTCTTCAAGCAAAAGTTTAAAAAAAAAAAAAATGTTCTCAGCGTGTTTCAGGGTTTTCCTGTGCACATACTGCGTGGTACAAAGGCACACAAGCTCTCCCCATTCATCCTGACCCATAATCATTATTAAACTTAATTGCAGAAGACACTGTCTTCACAGCTTTATTTCTCATATGACATCTTGTGAATTGGTTTTAAGAAAAGCCATTTACACAACTTCTATATATATGTAAACTAGTACTCTAATGTCACATTCTTGTTTGCACATACCCTTGTATTCATGTCAGCTAGTCCTAATGCAAAAGCAAGTGGCCCTTCATGCATTTCAGTTAGGAAACAGTACCATGGTTTTTCATAAAACAAAAGTTTGACTGGTACTGTGCAAAATCTGTTCCACTGAAAAATTGGCATCTTGCCCATCATCTTCCACAAAGTTCAGTATCTTTGTCGGTGCTCATCTACTTGACTTCTTAATTGTCTGTGTTCACAGGCTGTATCAAATGGAGCTTTCTTTTTGCTTCTGCTCACTGCATATTACATCTTTTAATCGGTATATATAATTACTTACCACAATCTGCCATGCCAGATTTTCTAAGCATTAGTCTAATTAACTTAAGCTTGATAATTATGTTTCAGATATCATAACAGTACGCACAGAACTTGCAGATTATGCTGCTGGTTTAGCTGTTTCTGATAACACTTTTCTCCTATTCTTACTTTTTCCTTTTGTTTTTTCTCTTTCTGTACAGGGTGAGAGCACAAGCAGAAAGAGGGACTGTTTTTCTCTTTAAATGACTCCAAGGTTCTCCAAAAGCAAAAGCTGCCTGTTTTAAATAAGAAGCCATCAAAAGTAAGTCAACACAAATGAGAATAGATCCATAATGCAAGGATTTCTTCTTTTTATAAGAATAAAAGATAAATATGTCACTGAAGAAAGAAACTTGAGCTTCTGATAGCAGAAATTGTAGAGGATTCTAGCACAAACCTACAACATTTATGGGCCAATTATGAAAGTACTCAGAGTTTCCACAGGTCTCCAGCCTGAGCCATTCTAATTATCTGCCTGTTGGCGACAGCCTGTCGCCAGGGAGGCAATAAATTAGAGATAACATGCACAGGACCTGGCACACACAGCTCTCCAGCACAGAGACATCATCCTTCACAGAGCCACGCAGCCCATCTGGGCAAATGAAATATGCAAGCCTGAGACCCCAGGTAAGAGTAAATAGATGCAGAGGACACTTATGTCACAGCCATAAATAAAGGAAAGAAAAAAGGAAATCTGTGACAGGCTATGGATGTGTATTTGGCTTTCTGGTGTAAATCAGCATTTCCCTTCATTCCTGACAATTCACCTTGGTTTTCTGCTTGTACTGTGGAGAATATATCCTGCATTATTTGCTTTGTCTTACTCCTGGATGGACACTGTGTCCCACCACAGTGAACGGCCCCTGCCCAGTGGGACAGAGCCAGGAGTACCAGGCCTCCTCTCCTGCTTCCAGAGACCACGGATGTGTCTTCTTGACTGGAGTGCAGCAAGTCCTGTTAGGGCCCAGAGGCATCCAGACCACACTTTGGGTACTTAGGCTGCAAACCCACTCATGTCTATGCCAAGGGACAATTTTTTGGAATTTTGGGCGCAGTGGTGCTGTCAAGCCCACACAGAGAACCACAGCAAAGGCATTGCATTTACTCTGGAGTTATTGGTGAGGATTTAATCACCTATGAAACACTGGAAGCCTGCTCAGCTGCTCCTGAATTTTAACAGACTTCATGGGTAGACACAGGGACCGGCAGCTCTTCCTGAAGTTAGTTCCCTTCATTCAAGCCCTTATTTTCAGATGATTGAAGGGCTGTCACCCTTGACAGAAAATATTATCAGCAGTCAAGGAAGTAATCAGGGTGGCAAGTACATAAATAAGCATAGCATAAATCTGAATATTGCTAATTAGCATTTGATTCAACCAGATTAAAAGTGTTAGACCACTGTAGCAGCGATTCCTTATAGAAAACTATTTAACATTCCAATTATCTTTAATGAATTAACCTCAAAGTATGACTGAGGTGCAACACCCTAAGAAACCCTTTGCTCATCTACAGTCCACTTGCAACTAATTTCACTTCACAAGCCTACCTCAATTAACATTTTTCTGTATTTCACACATCAGTAACTGCAGTACTGAAATATGCACTCCTTTCCCAAATTTAATAGCTGAGATACTTTCATTTTTTGTGATTCTACAAATGAAGGAAAATCATTTCCTGCTACTATCTCAAACTAATTAAAAGTCTTTTAATATTGGCTTTGCATCTCTTCAATACATATATGAACCAAAAAGTCCTACATTTTTCACATAATAATTACTTGGAATTGATCTGCTATGTAGCGCTCCAAAGACAAAGGGATTTACAATTAGCAAATTTTAAAGTTTAGTTCACATTTTTCATCTCTAAAGTTTTTAAAGAATGCTTTTTGGTTGAAGGTTTTATATTAGGAAAGAAAACTCAATCAGTACAACTCAATTATTTTAATTTAAAAAGAAAAAAATGGCAAAAGTACAGATTTATCAATAGGTCTGGATGGAGAACATACTGCCTTTTAGGCCACTGTGAAACCACAGTTACAGAGAAAGCTATTGCAAAATAAAGAAAACTTTTATATAGTACACCCTGTTCATGGTGTGGCACTGGTAGAAGGACAGATGTCTAAGTGAGATTTCACAGAGTTATCAAATGCCTCTGGGATAGGGAAGCCACTGACCAGTCTCAATAGCAGAGCAACTGCTGGGCCTCATGGCTCTTTCCTTCTACTTTCCTTGTTTTTCCTGGTGAATTTTATAAAGAGACAGTGTCATTTAATATAATTCCCACTTTAATGGGGAAACATGGTGAGGAAGCTCTTGCTCTGCATCACGGTTTTGGTAAAAGGAGCAGCATTTGTGAACAGATTATAAATCTGACGTTATTTTCCTTTTCACTCCATGTTTGCAGCATTATTTTAGAATTAAGAAAAATGAACACACATGTAAGATAACAGCATCCACGCAGCAATATGGCATAGCTGTTATTCCTCTTACAGGCATCCAATTTAATTTTATCATCAAATACCACACAGCACCAATTCCTATGTTCTATTCCGTACTGATTTTAACCTCAGTGTAGAGTTAAGCATTTTGTGCTGTGCATATAATCTAGAGCTCACTGTGAATAAGAGCACTGCCAGCAGAGAGACATGTGGGGATAGAGTACATGGCTCCTTCTCATATCAGGACTGTTGGATTTTCCTTCTCCAGATGAAGCACCCACGTGCTGCCACAGAGCTTCACTGCTCTGGGCTGCTGAGCACTGCTATAATTAAGTTATGCAGACAAGACACAGGCATAATATAGCTTGCCCATATAGATACATAGAGTTTGTTTTGTATATTAATTTTTATAATAAATAGGGGCATGCATGGCCTATTTGGTTACATGAGCAAATCCGTGCCCTGAAAGATGATGTTCTCATTAAGAGAAGCTGCAAGCCCAAATCTTATCTAAAGTGCTGTTTACTTTGCTGGCAGAACAGCCAGCATGCTGCAGAGCCTGTATTTTTCACTATGCCACTCAAAATGAGAGCACCCCATAATAAATCCTGAAAGCTTAAAAAAAAAAACCCAAACAATAAGAGGAGAACATATATTAAAAAACAATAATAGCTTAATTTAGCTAACATTATAAACTAACATTTTTAGATGCAGTGAGTTTTTTTCTTATCACATTACCACACAATACCATTTTTCTCTGGTATTTTATCTACTCTCAGAGAATACTGAATATTATAACATTTTGCCCTTACCTGAATTTTTACCAGCCCTTGGTTTTTATCACATACAACACTCTGGAAAATCTAAATAGCAGTTAAAAATAAACTCTCTGCTAACATTCTATTTCCACTTCTTCCATTTATAACCAACACCACACTGCATTTATGCATGAATCTGTTCTTATGTCAAAACCTGTTTCCAGCCTGGTTTTAGTCATACTCTCGAGTGTCTCTGGGCTCCTGGAGCGGCTCTGATCCCCTCAGCCAGAGGGGATCCTTCTCCCTCGGGGCAGAAATCCTTTACACCAAGTGGGCACTTTTATCCCTGAGCAAGTGTCCAGGACCAAACCTTTGTGTGGTGCTCCCCCTGAGCAAATGCACCCCCCAGACTCCTTCCCACACTTTCTCCTGGCTTTGGAGCCCAGCCAGGGCCATCCTGCTTCCAGGAAAGCACTGCCAGGACTCTCAGCTGCCTTCGAGCCAGAGGGAGCCCACAGGGTAGCAATTCACTGCCTCCTATCACAGCTTACTGGCACTATCTGAGCTGATAATTTCATATTTATTTCCTTAAATGTTTGCTGCAGATGACAGTGCCCAGTAACTGGAGACATTTCAGGAGACAGCCTTGCGAACACTAGGAAAGCTGTAAAGTCTCTGTTAGGGATTATTTCAGTGGCACAGATCAAGTCGAGTTTTGATCCTTTCAACTCACCTCTGGGGTTTTGGAACATCCACAAAAATTTGGATAAATCTGCTATTAAAAAAAAAATCCCAATTCACACCTACAAAGCCTCCTGAAAATTAACATTGAGACATATCTCATGTTCATTCTTTAATAAAGGGAGTGGGAAAGGCTGACAATAAGCTAAAGAAAGCAGAATAGTGTGCATCAATTTGCAGTTTATGATGTGAAGACAGATCTTGTGCTGATTTTGGCACCAGTAAGAGAAGGAAAATCTCCAACTCATCTAATAAGGTCCTAGGTAGTAGGGACGGTCTCTCTAGACAAATTTGCCAGTAAATCTGAAGCTGATTCACGTCCCCATTCAGCAGGGCATTTAAGCTCTCTTTCAATGCTTAAGAGCAGTTTGAACTCACTTAAGCTGATCACTTGCTTAAATGCTAAAATGGGATTGCACTGCATACCAGTAGGCACATCTATAATTAAAAACAAACCCTTCTGAGCCTAACAAGCATAGCTGGCTGTGTTACTCATTGTCCACATCTGAGGGTAAGGACTCCTGCTTTAATTAAAGTGATCGAGCGACGACATCTGAATGCTCACAGAGAAGGAAATTAAGTCATCATGTGAGTCAGAAAATTGCATGTAGGGCTGGATTAACACTAGGGAAAAAATAGGAGACATTAAATGAAATTCTTCATGAAGATGTTATTTGCCAGTTCAAACCCAAACATTCTGACGAATTTTAGGAAAACATTTCCTTCATTCTTAATGTCTCTTGCATCTTCAGAAGCTTCTCGCGTTATCATGCTTCACCACTGTCATGTTTCAGTTGCTGCTAATGAACATTTGATCTTTTAAAAAAAATATAGGAAATATGCATGCTGCTTAAGGGGTAAAAAAGAGCCCCAGCAAGGAATACCCACATCCTGCAGTGTTTACTCATAGGCATTTCAATCGCATGCCCTTTGACCTGCAGTGATAATTGGGGTCTGCAGGTCTTCCATAATTGTTTCCCTCAGCACAGGGAAATGTGAGGTCTAACAACAATCTGGAAAACTGTAACAATCACAGCTAATAAAAACAGCACAGAAAGGGAGGAGCCTGCATTCATCCAAACAAGACAGCTTTGTATAAAATCTCAGTATTGTGATTAACACAGGATAAATTAGTGGATCATAATTGGCCCTTCCACAATTACATTAATTTTGTGAAAATTGAGGTGAATAGTACTGACTCTAGTATTTCCATCTCACTTTGGAGCTTCAAAGAGGCAGTGTGAGAACAAAAGGGGTGAAGCAGGCTTGAGAGGAAGTGAGGAGAGTGCTCCTTTCTGCTCCAGATATTGTGTCAGTCACAACTGCACCGAGGCCAGCATATTTGTCACACCATAACTGCTGCTGTTGAAGTAGATCCACCAAAATCCTGGCCATTCTTCCCTTCCTTTGTCTATTTTTCCATCCTCCGTTATGTTTTTCTTTTTCTCTCACTTTCAGTTTCATCTGATGCCCCAGCAGATGCTGTGCAGCACCCAGCACAAGGTACCTAACCCAGCAATGATGAGAGGACAACCATGAGGGGGTTTTCAATGCAGGAAGCAAGGACTGAGAACCATCAATTCCCAATCAAGTTATGGTGTCCACAGCATTGTTTCTTCTTGTTTAAAAAAGCGTGTTCAGGTTAAACGCCATACCCCATTTACCACTGGTGTCAGAATGACACGTGGAGCTAATTCGAAGCATCTGTCTGGGAGAAAAGGTGTATTGCTTCCATTTCTATCTGCCACTGCAAAGCTGCCCTGCAAACTGAGATGAAAAATTCCTGCTGTCTCTGCATGCCTACAAGGTGCCCAATATCCACAGTTCTTTTCTTTAAGGACATATTTTAAGCAGGGATTGAATGAAAGAAATGACACATTTGCGTATTTCCCCCTCAGATCAGCCCTTGGCAAGGAGTGAAATGCTGCCGGGGCTGGGAGGAGGCGAACAGAGCCCGTCCCGCCAGGCAGCTGCCGCTGCCCCCGCCGGAGCCGCCGCCTGCGGGCAGCGGGGCGCGTCCTGCTGCCGCGTACTCTGCCTTATCCAGGACCAGCCCTGGAGCCAGCATGGCACCTCTGCATTTGCAGAGCTGTAATGGGGCTCTGACCCCACGTCACAACAGCAGAGCCAGGCCCCATCGGCAGCAGAATTTGACCCAAGCAGGGTCTGCTGCATTCTGCGGAAAAACATCCACTGGCTTCACTGGGAGCTCGTTCAGTGCCAGCAGGGAAACAAAGCTCAAAAGGTCACGCAGAGAAAACATAAAGGGGAAATTGTTTCAAGGCACAAGGAGCTGCTTCAATTTTTTTGTTCAAGCTGGTCTATCAGTTTGGTTTTCAGCAGAGCACTGTGCCTTACCATGCAGGCTCCCCTAACTAACTAGGCAGGAGCATGATCGGCTTTAAAGGAAATCATGGGTTTGTCTGCAGACAACTCAATATTTCATTGCATCAGGCCCTG
The DNA here is from genome assembly GCA_013390045.1 of Picathartes gymnocephalus. Classification (NCBI taxonomy): domain Eukaryota; kingdom Metazoa; phylum Chordata; class Aves; order Passeriformes; family Picathartidae; genus Picathartes; species Picathartes gymnocephalus. The sequence goes on from WEKY01011624.1 coordinate 212,536, forward strand.
TTCTCATACTATTTTTTATTGATCAGAATACCTCAGGCTATTAAGATTATTAATTAAATGATAATATTTTTTTTCCTGGTGAGTATACAAGGAGATAAATGTCTTACAAATAAACTCAGAGCTTGCAGGCTGAGTCATGTGGTGATTTAGAAGTCATTTATCTTTTTCTCTCCCCCTCAGCAAAAAGTAATCATTGTCACAATACTCTGCAAGTCTAATGTGGCTGTGAAATGTGCAACATAAAGAGATATTTTTCATTTCCAGCACAATTATACCAAGCTTTTATGTTATACTAATTTGTAATTGCAATGCTAACAAGAGGATATGGATAGCTGCTAATCCATTTAAGCACAAACTACCACCCTGGTGAAGTAGGGAGGGGTCTGACCCCATTGGCTGAGCCCAACCTCTGTAGAGGCTGAATTTAGATTCAAATGTCTCTGTTCTTAAAAAAAAAACAACCCTATTTGTATATGCCTGAATTTTCACTGCTATTTTGAGTCAGGCCTGAGGTTGTCAGGCGATGCTCTAAAGCTGAGACACAGCAGCTCCCTGAAGAACTTTCCCCCAGAGCTGGTTTTCCCTGGCTGAATCACATCAGAGCACTTTGATGGGAAAAAAAGTGCATTTTACCCCACCACCTGCCCCATAGCAAGCAGAAAAGTTGATCGGGTGCCTGCTAAGCATGAAAATATCACATTTCTTGGATCAAAGCTCTAAGCAAACAGTGGCTGCCCATTGACACCAAATACAAGGGCCATGTAAGAGCAGAATCTCAGAGAGTGATTAAAATTAATTATTTTTGCACTTTTTTTTCTAAAAACTGAAGGTTTCTGTCTATTCTAGAATATATTAGGATATTCTTAGAAAGTGACATTTATTGTACAACACAGAAAGGGACACAGCAGAACAAAAGAAATGGGAAAAAAATGGTAAACTCTTGAGTAAAAGACAGATTCCAGACTGGATCTTTTTTCCCAGGCCTTTTTTCTCAGATATGGTTTTGCCCAAGTAAAGACAGACTAAAAAGCCTTCAAGACTTGGCCCATACACTTGAATACAAAATACTAAATATTATATTCTTTTCCTTATGATTTACTGATCTCTTAAAAATAACAGCATTACTTCCCACTAATGGTACCCATGGTTTTGGGCAGGCTGAGCTAGTTTGGTCTAAGGTAGTTTTGAATGAGACATTGCAAATCAGCCTAACATGAGAAGAGCCACATTCTCCTATGTTTGCAGTTTTGCTCTACCAGTTTGAAATAGTGCTTTGCAGAAAGAGACAAAGGCAGCAAAGGCAATGTTCACAGAAACACACTTTAAAATAAATGGCACATCAATACAGGGAAAGCCTCTGATCTTTCATCCTTCTTTCTGCAAGCAAGCAGCTGCCAGAGTGCCAGCCCACAGGTGGTTAAGGTACATCTGCAGCTCCTAGGGGAGGAAAGTGGCTGTTGCTCCAAGAACAGAAAGCTCCAGAGCCCTCACAGCCATTTTCCAGCAGGGCACGGTGTTAGCAGCATGCACATGTACACCTCATGCAGGTCCTTTGGCCTGGAGCACAGAAACCACACTCTCCCCAAACCCACAGCCATCACCCAGGCCAGGCTGCTCCGTGCACTCCAAACCAGGCTGCTTCCATCGAAGCACCTCAGGGCAATGTCTGCAACATCCCATCCTGCCCTCCAGAGCTGTTCACTTACTGTTCCAAATCAACATCTGATACAGATTAAAAGAACCATGAAGTGTTTAAAGAATCAAAATCATGCATGTCCTGTGACAGCTTCACTGAGAAGCAGTGATGCTGTACTGAGTGCTACTTTGTCAGCCTTTGCTACTTACACAATTCACAGCCAATTTAATTAAAAATATAACAGATCTGAAAGCTGCTAAAATGCTTGCAATGACTATCAGTCATTTGATAATGGTATAAAAAAGCCATTAGAAGTGAACTGTAAGCAAACTTTTTCAAGATTTAATAACAAGGGCATTACAGTTACAGCGATTAATGTCATGCTTTAAAAAAATTAGCTGTCCATCTTGCCTTAAAAACTAAGCATTTTTATCTCCCACACATTTACAATCAAAATATGCTTATAAAAGGTACAGTAAATTTCATGGTTATGAGCTGCACATTTTGCATTCTGAACTAAAACAGCCTCCACTGTCTCACTTCATCGTTTAGTTGATTTAATACAAAAGCTTTTTCCTCCCCTTTTCTGCTTGTTGCTAAGATGAATACTCTGTATTCATTAGTAATCAAATACAATGGCAAATGTAATATTGTTGCACAGATGAACTCTTTTTATTACCCACACTCTCATGTTTAAATTATATTCTTTAAATAGTTGTCTCTTGTTATTCTAGTTCAGCTTATGAAGGTCTGACAAACAACAGCTTGGACAAAGGATGCAAAATTAAATAAATGAAGAAAAAACCCCCAGAATCAACACATACTGGTTACATCATTAAAATAGTAATGTTTAGCCATACCCACAAGCCTTTGGGATTGCCACTGTGGGATGGTCCTGGGATGACCAGGAATAGGATTCTCTGAGCACAAACCATGCTCAACTGCTTTTGTCCCCCGAACACTTAACTGCTGATTTCCTTTACTTTGGGGCATGGATTGGTCCCTCCAAACCTGCTCAGCCCTGCAGGGCCCCCTGCCAGCAGAAGGCACTCACTAGATCAAAGTCAAGCATCCACAAGTTGTGCAGTCCTGAGACTGCTGGAAAACCTCGGAGCTTTCAGAGGTTTGAAGAGGTGGAGACTTTCAGCCCCGGGAATGCACAACTGGGAGGTCAGAACAGCATTAGTGCTGTTATTTGACTGATGAGATTTCTGAAAATCAAATTTTGAATTTAATTCTCACTTGGACAAACAAAGCCACAGGTATTTGTTTTATGAGGTACATTTCTCAAATCTGTCTTCTAACTTGAGGAATTCAGACTACCTGCAAAGAGAGGCAAGCAGGTTCAGAGTAGCTCAGGTGCTGTGCCCACAGCAAACTCCAGCACAGAAGTGCAGATGTAAAAGGCAGCTTGCACCCCTGGGAGCCAGGACAGTCAGATGCAGAGCTCCCCTGGTGAAAGCTTCAATTTTCAAAATTGTCAAAAAAATGAACCAAATGAAAAAAAGAAGAAAGCAATGGATTCATTTGATCCCAGAGCTCCAAGAACACAGATTTTTAGCAATATTGCATTATATATGAAATATATATGTACACACAAACACATGTACAAATATACATTTAAATATATTATATAAAAATATATATTAGTACATATTATACATATAAAAAACAAAAGTTAAACCTTGTCCTTGATCCCTGTTCTTAAAGGTCTTAAGTTCTGGTTTGAAATTTATTTTCTACATTGTATCACTCAATACTTTTTCTGTTTAAAACTAGTCCAAATGATTTGTTTTGTTGAAGTATAGCAAAGTTAGAGTATTTATATGTATAGCAGCAGATGCTGCTGTCTCACTCACAATATAATACAACTTTACAACTTATACTGCCTTTCATACCAACTGCATTCCCAGATGGACAGCACTAAATACAAGGAAGAACTGAATTCAGGCAATACACAGTAGATGTGTGTATTGTGATAAACTGATGTAAAGTGTTGTCAAGACACTGTTTGATGAATAAATTAAGGCATTGAGCAACAAGGCCAATAAAAGAGTGAGGAAAAAAAATGAAAACAGAGGCATATGCAGATGAGAAAATCTACTTAAGAAAAAAAGACAAAAGTTGAAAAGATGAGGAGTTGATGAGGCAGAAAGATACACAGAGGCTGCTCCAGATGGCAGAAACAACAGCAAAGGTTCCTAGGCTGGTGTGGCAAGACTATGTATGAAGGAGCACGGCGTGGCTGCAGAGTCTGCAAAAAGACAAGCAAAAGCTGCATGCATTGCTGAGATGAATCACTGCTTTTGGAAATAAGGAGGGACCCTGAAAACACTGCAGATTTTGTTCTCAGCATGGTCAGATTGCTTAAAGGGACCTGGCACTATGGCTGTGAAAGGGTCCTTTAGCTCTGGGGCTTGAGGAGCCACCACTGCCCTGTCAGGGAAGGGAACATGTTATTACACAGTCTGACAGCCACTGATTAACAACTAGGACACACGGACATCTCCATGAAACACACAAGGAGAACACAGGCACACAAGGAATCACTTACCTACCACACAAACACTGTATCAAAAGTTTGCCCAAACTGGTTGCAGAGCTGACCTGACCTCTCCGCAGTACACACTGCATTCATATGTTAGATTTGCCTTACGGGCTGTGTTTTACATACAGTGTAGAGAAGTCAATCCCTAAAAATACCCTGCTACCTGAGGAGCTTTTAGCACAGACTGATGTACGAGTATCACCATATTGTTTGATATTTTGAAAAGTCAAACATAACTGCACTATGCTACACTGTTTTAAAAATATTAATAAACAAACACTAAACAATCTCAAATTTAGCTCTTAGGCCTGCAGCTATGATACATGAATGGCAAAGTGGCATAGATGTGTTGGCCAGAAATTACTCAGTTCCAACTAAGTGGCAAGAGTGCTACTTGAAATCACCAAGCATACGCATCCATGGATCCCTTTCACTCTCAAGTTGTCAGTGTGAGAACAGTGCTGAAAATAAACATCCCTCCCTTGACCTCCACTAACAAGTCTCCACAACCTTTAGGCTTTCAGACTAGCAAGGTCTAGTGCTCACACATAGCATCCACAGTGGCATTTTCAAGCAGAGAACGACATCAGAGACAAATTTAAACTTTGTTCTTTTCCATATCCAGCTTTGTTTCCTTGCCCATCATCTGTAGTCTCTGCCAGCCTACTCCCAAGAAGATCCTGGTATATCAAAACAGGATTTAGCTACAGTGCTTGTACATGTAGTATTGCTCACCTCAGAACACCCAAATGTATAAATGCTATGCTTAACATTCATCAGACAGATCCAATAAAGCTGTAAATGAAAAGAAATTGAAGCAACTTTGTGCCTAGGAATAAAGCTAAATTAAGTAGCAAGTGTTTAAGAGATCAAGACCTAAACCACTAGTTCCTACAACATGGAATCAGTCACTCTGGCACATCTGGGCATTCAGTGGCCAGAAATGAGCTTGATTCTTATGCAGAAACCCAGTAAATAACCTACAGGTAATTGAAAAGCCCTCAAGAGGGCACTCAGGAAAAGCCCAAGTTGCTTACTGAATTACTGGTGGGACTCTATACGGTGGCTAAACATCCATCTCTCTGGTGTCAGCTGTGGAAGGCAGTAAATGTAATCTATCCAGTGTACCCAAACAAAACAGCATGCAAAGAATTGGTAGTAATATAGATTCACTTTTCTGGCTACCTCTTGTTTTATGCTCAGATTCGAGCGTGATGGGTCATTACAAAGGACTTGCATTACACAAATAATCTATGATGTGCTACTGGCTCATACTCAAATGAACATGACAGCCCAGAATACGAAATCCAATGTGGATGGATTCACTGAAAAACAACAAATCAAACCTAAATCATCAGTCTTCATGTTGAAGACAAGACAGTGCTGTTTTATAAGTAATAGCCCTTGGAAAAAAAAGTTACATTTTTCATCCATAACCTACCTAACATTGCCTGTAAATAAGCTTCAGTTAACTATTAACTCAGGCATCATTAATCTGTTTTGCTTTTACTTTTCAAGTTAACTTCTCATTAGTGGACCACTGGATTGACGAATTAATGGCACACTGCTTTAAAGAGCATGCAAATGTCATGGGTGTCCAGTGCCTGTGCAATAGAAACACAGAACGTCCCCAGGACCAGAAGAATTGTATGTTCTCACAATGAATTTAGGATCCTGTCAGTCACGATCCTTTGCTTGGAACACCATGCTGAGATGCCAGCTGAGATCCCCAGACTGAGCAGGGGCTTGGGCTGTCAGAGCACACCAGATCTTAACTCTTTGAAAAGGATTAGGTTTTCCTTGGAGTCATGGGCAGGGACTCAGCAATCCCTCGGGAAACCAGTGCAACCTCTGTCCAAGACTACAGAAAAAACAATGTCTGTCAAAAATAGAAGCAAGATGCAAACAACCATGGCTAAGTGCACGCACAATTTGGTAAAAAGAAATCAGCCACCACTGTAAGTAACCTGGTTGCATTTTTTCAATCTGATTGAGCAGAAAGAGCATTATTAAAAGAATTAACACATCCCATCCTGAGATTTATTTGTGTGAAACCAACTTGTGGGTGAGATCATGTAAGAATTGATTTTTCTGCCTGACTTAAGAAATAAGGTTATGGAGAGACAAAAAATCATTATCTGAGGTTTCCAGAAAGTCTTAAGCAAAACTAAATCATACCTAAAATTCACCCAGTGCATGTATATGTGTTATCAAGGGGTGGTAAAAGTTGTTGTAATGGATAAATTATTAAATACTTTTTTTAAACTTTATTTTTTAAAGTATATCACATATTTTGATGACACTGGGACTAACATTAGTTCATTTACTAAGTAGGTCAATAAAAATTTCTGTAGCCAAGAGCTCTATTAAAAGTCCATAATGTTATCTTAATGGAGGAAAACTAATAGAGTACTTTTGGAAGTTTTCCATAAAATTAATATTGTAGAATTTCACTGGATGTCTTAAATAGTTTAAATAGGCATTTTTATTAACAGACTTAATAATAGAATTAAAACAAATTAAAATCATTACTTTCTCTAAGAGGAAGTATTTACATTCCAAGCATCTTAATGGAATTATTCTTGAAAGAATTTAGAAACAATGCTCATTATTCAACATTGTGAAGTGGGAATTGGCTATTTGGCATCCACACATAGAAGATCTGCCAATTTGCAACTACTGTAGCACTTACTGGGAGCCTCTCTGTCTAAACCACTTTGCGTGGCAGCCGTCCAGAACCTCGACCTGCAACACAATCCACCTCCTTGTCAAGAGCCTGTCTTGTTGGGAAGCCTTAAACACATCAGGCAACCAAGCAAATATAGTAATTAAAAAAAAAAAAAAAAAAAAAAAAAAAAAAGAAACATGGGTAATACACAGCACAAATAACTGAGAAAGTTATTGTATCAATTATCTGCTCATACCCTGTTTCCCTGGGCTTTTCACCACTTTCAATTATCCCTTCGGTTTATCTCAGGTTATCCAGTGTTCCTTATTTCTGTGGCTACACGCTTATTGAAGGTCTGTGCACATTCTCAGTGAATGAAATCTTCCTATTTCAATTGCACTTACTACCTGCTAACAGGGTTAAAACACCCACCAGGCAATGCAGATGAGCTGGGTGAGCCTTAGACGGTTGTTGAGGTTTAAGGGCAGCATCCACAGAGCTGGAAATGACACATCGCACAGAACCAAGCACAGCACTGGAGGCAAGTTTTTGGCAAAGGGAGGGTGCAGGAAGTGCTGTGCACCTTGTCCAGCTGGAGGAAACCCAGGCTCAGGGGCAAAGTTGATCTGGTCACCATCCTTAACTGCTGGTGGTGAGCAGAAAGCATTCATTATGATATAGCTACTGTGGCCAAAAGCAGAAATGGAGCCTGGAACTAAAACCTACAGAACCACAGAAAAATTTTGCTTTGAACTCATGCAGGCATTTCTCAGAGAGTTCATGGAGAAAAGGGAAGCCCTGAGCTGACTGAAGGGTACTGAAGCAAGTTTACCTTCCTACTGAACTCAGTAGATTTCCAGTTCTATTCCTAAACGAACAAACTCATGAATTTCTAATGAAATCACTACATTTAATATCCAACTACTGTACACAGGCAATTGAAACTAATGCTTTTGTAGTTCCATTCATCTTTGAACGTTATCACTGGTCTTGGGTTAGAAGAGTCCATTTTTCTGACACACCAGAGTTGATTATAAAAGGTATCACCAGCACCAGTTTTGGACACCAGGGAAACACAGGCACACACCTTCCAAAGCGATCAAAGTTCCTGTCCCACCCACACCTTCCTCACCTTCCAGTCAGGGGCAGGGGGAGGTCACCACGAGAGCCCTGCAAGCACAGCCTGCATGAGAGCCAGCACAGCCCCCGGGCTGGGCACCTTCCCTGGAAATTTTTAACAAGAGCACATCTCCTTTGTGCAAGTTGTGTCATCTGAACACTGATTTACTGCCGTGAGAACGGGATTGTACAGAAGTTATTTGTCACTGTGTAATCAGTAGAGATAACCAGACTTTGCTTCTCGTTATCGATGTTAGGCTGGAGTAGACACAGCTTGGAGCTGTAATATTGCACTGTAACTGCTCCTAACACTGGGACATTCTCCCCCCACCCCGAAATGACTTGCCAGAGAGTTAAAGCCCTTCCACAGAAATTGGCAGCATTGTTACACTCAGAGAACAGGCCAGAACACTGAAGCTATTTCAACCATTACCTAACCAGACACATTAAAGGACCAGATCCAAAGGCCATAAAAGTTCCAGGAAACTTTTTGTAGTCTATAATGAGGTTTGTATCAGGCTCCAGGTCCCAATCAGCCTTCCCTAGTTTTGGTATTCATGTTTGCTAAAATTACAAAATGTCCTTTCATTCCAGAGAATCTTATCAGAAAATTGATCTCTTTATATATAAAAAGTCTTCAGCCAAGGTAAAATCCTTTCAGGAGTTTTATGGTTTCCTATCATTCTTTTCAAAACCCTCTGGAAACTGGAAAATATGCTGATACTGTTTCCATGTTAAAAAGAATGGTTAAATAAAATAGAAATATAGTTCTTAAGTGTTTGCAAATATCCAGCCTCTTCTAATTTCTTTGGCAAAAATGGCAAAGGTTAACTGCAAACAGGTAAAAAAAAATCAAAACTAATTCAGAATGATACAATTATTTACAGAAGTACCTTTCTGAACATTATCTCATTCTCTTACTTAGAAGACCTAAAACTGTGCTCTCTCTATATATTTAAATTAAATTATCTAATGCAAATGTTATATATGAACAGCTCAGCAAGACACTGTATTGTATCAACACACCTTATTCTATGTAAAAGCAGATTGCCAGTTCTGGGATTGTAAACGTGTCAGACAATAATTTTATTGCTTCGCAGGTAGCAGAACCCCCAGTGCTCTTGTTCCCAAATGGTGACTGAGTGATAGCTTTTAATATTGTCTAATGATCACAAACATGTGGAGTCTTGTGTTAACATCTGGTTTATGGGTAAAGTCGCACACAAAACTACTCACAAAACAAATAACCCCCTGCCCTCCAAAAGGTAGAATTAATAGAACAAGAACATATTCTTTTATTACTGAAGAAGACGTAGCAGGGCATGCTGCAAACATTTATAGGTATGGTTTATGTAGTGCAACTAACTGAACAAATCACTTTGTTCAAAAAATTCTTAGAAGTCACAAGCTCTAAGGAGGGGAAAACAGTTTGTCAGGAACATAGGAGGAAGAAATAACTGCTGAACCAAACCTCATAATTCTGAGCATGGCAAAGCTTTCACTGCAGACAAGGAGAGCTTTGCCTAAGGGCAGCCTTAGCCAGTAACATGAGATGTCCAGGCAAGCTCAAGAACTTCTGAAGGTAAAAATAAAAACCCCGTGCCAGTTGTTCCACCCTTATGGCTCGTTTTTTATCAGTGAGCATCACATAACAAATAAAGCCTCAAGGACTATTAGAAATCACCCTACTTGGTCACAGCTACTACAATTTTACTTACAGATCTTCTACAAAAGTGTATTAAACAGGCTCCACTGTGGACTTTCCAGTCTTATCACATTTATTTCAATATCTTAGAAACTGCACTACCATACATTTTTCCCTTAAACGGTTTTACTTTGTTCTAGCCCAATTCTTTTGTCTGGCTGGACTTTTTCCTACGTACCTCGATCTTTCCAAATGTGAGTTCACAGCCCAGAGCCCCATCATGGTACAGCTTCCACAGAAGTCACTTTGCCTGCAAGGCCCCTGCTCACGGCTAGGACTGCATGAGAACAAGACCTTCACACCTCCTTTCACAAATCTCAGGCCAACTTGCACCTCTTGCTGGGCTCTTCTGGAAGGGACAGGAAACATCTGAGCCCTGGGAGAGCAGCAACTGCTCCAGTGCAGAGATGCAGAGGATGTAGAGAAATTTGTTGTGATTGTTTAAGGACATTGTGGCCATTTTGCAGGCATTTATAGGGAACCATCTTCTGTTCAGAAGGTTTGGGAAATCCAGCCTGCAAATCTACTGCTCTTAGTAGTGAGATACAGAGAATGAAATCCCCTGAGCAGAGAGTGTACACTGGGGGCTGATCATTACACACCCCCCATGCACCAGAGGTCTCACCTCAGCAACACTCTCACACCTGAGCCACAGGTGCATTGCAAGGACCCACCAAAGCCACTTTAAGTACCAGTGCAAACTTGGCTACACACTGCAGAAAGGTACAGGTTCTCCCAGTCCTCAAAGCATCTCCCTCAGACAAGTTTCTAAAGAAAAAAACCATAGTGTGAGGAATGCTCTGGATAACACAGCATCACTGTCAGTGTTCAGCATCACTGAGCCAGCCCGTTACTGGAACAGCAGGGCACAACTGCTCTCCCCCCCCGGCAGCAAACAGCCCTTACTGTGCACTGTCTTCTCTGGAGGGTGGCTTTTTCAAAATCCAAAAATTCCATAGCTGAGAATTGGATGAGACTCAGAATCTCTGTCCTCTAGACCCTAACATATGTATATATTCCCTTTCACGCTCTCACCCCTACAATTAATTGAAGAGTCATATATTTTAACAAACCGGTTAATTGAACACAGCTAAGTTGCAAAATTTAAGAAATTTGCCACATTTACATACATAGTAATGAGATCAATTACTTTCAGCTCATGTAGACATATTGAGAACTAATGAGGTACTTAAAACGTGTATGGAGAAAGTCTACTTTCTATTTCCATGCTGTAACTTAGAGCTTGTTAGGGATTTAGCTCTTTATCAGTTTGAGCTATAGCACTTACACTGATAGAAGGCCTGTTAGCTGTGGCTCCCGACTGCATTAAAAAGTCCTTTAATGCAGTTTTGTAGTGGCATACATCTCATTACAGTGCAAAAATGGGCAAACACTGAAGACCACGTTGTTGGAAAATACTTTGTCTGAGAACACAGCAAGCAGGAAGCTTATCCTTTGAAGGATAACATCCACCTCACTCGTAATTTAGATAAGTAATCCAGAGACCTTTATAATAAGAAATCCTTTATCATCATTTAAATCTATTGAAAAAGACCCACAAAGGTAAAATGCCAAATTCTGGAACTGTTATCTTTATGGGTCACTTATAACAACAAAACACTCTTTCTCCCAACACAAAACACAGCGGTAATTTATTTCTTCAAAGAAATTGCACTGAGAGAACATCTACAACACAGTACACTTCATACACTGAGCTCTGGGTTATTACATAGGAAGCCAATTTTCAGGCAGTGGTTTCAACATCTGAGCACAGCCTTGGATGCAGCTCCAGGCACATCTGAAGTTTCTCATTAAGTTAGACAAGCGATGAAAATGTTGGAGGTTGTTTAAGGGTGAAGAGAAAATGGACACCAATATTATAAAGGTACAAGAGAAAACAGAAACAAGCAGAAAAACCTTTGACTCTGGCACAGAGAGTTACAGGTGAAGTCAGCCCAGGAGAGTCTCGGCAGGTCCCTGTGGCTGCTCCCTGCACAAGCGTGCTGGCCAACACAGAGCAAAGCTTTCAATCTTGCTACCTAGCAGATAGAACCAGCTGCTTTTTAACCATAGTTCTGACCATGTTTTCTGCCTATCAAACCCTCTAGACATTTTATTTCCCTGGCCCAGATATTAAATGACACCCTGTGTATGCAATTGCCCTCAGCCATTAGGCTGAGGTCAGTACAATGCCTGTTCCCGGGAGACAGGGCCTCCTTTTCCATACAGGGAATACTACTGCACACATATCTCAGCCTGGCTCCCTGGGGTCACTCAGGTTATTGGGGACACCTCTGCAGCATGACTGTGAGCTTCAGGTTTCCAAGAGATGCACAGAACAGCTTTTTACAGCTTTATCAATGTGAAGTCTCCCTTTCCCTCTTTCAGCTAAAATGTCTCAACAACTTAATTTTACTCCTTCACTTGTTCTCATTTGAAATGCCCATTTACAATATGACAACTTCCACCAGGACAGTACCCCTTCAAATGCCACCTGAATCCTGAGTATGAGGCTGAGGGCAGGAGCCACAGGGATCACCTGCACTTCGAGCAGACATATCCAGATCCAGCCTTCAGCTGCTGAGGGAAGAAGAGAAACCCCTTACCCAGCCACGGCTGAGTGAAACAACCCCTAGGCAGCAGGAGAGCAGCAGCAAAACCTAAAGCTGCCAAAGGAGGAGTTAACCAGCTGTGTCAGGATGCAGCTGTGATCCCGCGGGGGTCAGCTGCCTCCAGCACAAACTCCATCGCCAGCCTGAGTGCAAACGTGACCCTCTGGCACCAGGCCTGTTGTTGTGAGGCAGCAAAGCAGCTTATCCCTGATTCACTCCAGCTGTGGATGTGTCTGGGGCTGGTGCTCCCCAGTTGTGCCACAACTGCCCTTGGCTTCCATCACTCAGCTCTGCCCCTATCAGCCAAATCAGCTCTGTGGGGTTTTGTGGGCTGAGAGCTGAGCATCAGGCCTGGCTCCCAGTTCACAGTGAGAATTGGGAGCAGGTGTGGGGGTCCACCGACTCCTCCTCCCCACAGGAGATGAGAACCTGCAGAATGGAGGAGGAGACAGCCACGGGCTACACCTGCTTGTGGGTTTTCTTACACTCAGTATGCACGTGCTCATGTGCAGTATGTTCAGCCTGAATATACTGCTTTCTGTACCACTGATCATACATTTACTTGTCATTACAGTGCCTATAAGTAAATACAGAGAAATAAATAAGAATACTTAGCACTTTAAGCCCATTAAAGCATTGGCAAAGTTTCACATGAGATGGTCTTTAAAGCTTGATGTACGGCAATAAAATTAGTTCAGAAAGAGACAGCTGCATAAAAACAATGTATGCCTCCACATAAAACTGTGAAAAATATTTTGACTGGCACAGATTTTAAGGTAGGCTTATTTATTGGAGCTGTGTTTCAGTAATTTAGAAAATACAGAATGGGAACAAGAGGAGTGTTGGATGCTCACAGAGGGGCAGCTCCAATGAGCACTCGTTGCAGCTGATGAGTCTGAAATCACACCAGGCTGATATCAAACATTTGTACCCAGTGTTGGGCAATGATCACACTTTACAGAAAAGTAAAAGCTAATGAAGTAAAATTAAAAATAAGTGAAGTAGTGGGTTGAAAAGATTAAAAATATAATACGAAAGGAATATCTGGTAACTAAAGAGTAATTATTTTTTAAAAAACCTGGGAGCATCAAGTTTGAACTAAAACGAATACATATTAGTTTTAATATTTTTAAATTGTGCTTCTGGACTGCATGTGTCAGAAAAAAAAAAACCCCATCCAATCTGTGTCTTTGATCCAGTTACCAGTAATAGAAAACATTTTCCCAGAGAGATACAAAAGAAAAACAGATTCATGAGAGCCTCTACTTCTTATTTATAGCTTTATGCAATATTTATCTCATATCCTTCTTCCCGTCCTTTAATTGAAAAGCAAAATTTATACCTAAGAGCAACAGTGCAATGAGAGATGGTGCCTGCAGATTGGATTTGAGTCTCTAAAGCGAACAGAGTCACATGAATGATGCAGTGTTCTAGTTTTGGTGTGCTCTTTGCTATCTGTTAATGATATCATGAGACAAAGACACAGGACCAGCAGCAGCAGGCTTAGGTAACTCTCTCTTACTCTGTTTTAAAGTGAGGACTCTGGTGGACTCAATTCACATAGGCGAAGGAAAAATAGGACATCCTACTCTTTGGAAAAGGTAAAACGAGACAGAAAATTCCTATTTTTAAACAAATATTAAAGGTTTATTTCTTTTGACAAGAACTCGGGCTTAAGAAAATAGATTGCTTTGCCTTTTCATATCAGATAAAAAGTTTCAAATAGTCAATGACAATTTGTACTGGTTCTCCACTTATGCCTGGACTACCACCGAGCCTGACTCACCACGCATGGTCCTATTCATGTATTCTCTTCGTTGTCATACAATGAATTCTCATTACCAGTTAAAGCATGTGCAGCCACATTAAAGTCCATTTATGTTCTGATATGTACATAGGCATTAATTCAGATTATATCCCTCTAATTGCACAAATTAATTGCTCTCTGATGAATTTTACAACACCTCATTTCTAAGGGTTTCTCCTGAAAGTAGAGTGAAAAGGTCAACAACACGATCAAACACTACCCTGTTCAACATGCTTTGAAGATTATAATTATATCCAATTAGAAGTTTTTGCAATTATCACATATTGTAAGTTTTACATTCTAGGAACTAATAAGATCCTTTTGCATTTATTTACCCTGCCAAATATGTGTGCACACACCACCCAACTGCAATTTTTGATGGATTGTTTCAGCTCACCAGGGACAATGGGATGTCATGGTTATTTGCTATTTTTCTCAGGCAAAGATCTCCTTCTGCCTGGAAGGTTACCCCCAGTGTCTGCAGCCTGACCAGGACTCTTGGGACAGAAAAAGAATACAAATGAGGTGATATTTAATGTCACAAATACTAGTAGTACTTTATGCCTGTGTGCAATTTTTTCACGGAAACAAGCTAATGTAAGGAGAAACTCCCCAAGTATCAGGTTCTCCAGGGTGACCACTGTACACTGCCTCTAAGCAAAGGAGAGGCACGAAACCAATGCATTTCCCAGTCTGCCAGAAGGCACATTTTTTCTCATTCAGAAGGGTACAGATAACAGATTAGTATTCCAGGTACTAGTTGATTTTCAGCTCTTCTCGGAAAGCTACATATACACTTGTACCCCAGAGAGCAATATAAGAGCAAGACTGTCAAACTTCATCTTTGCTGCAGACTAATTACAAAACCTAGGAGCCTAGTTTGCAAAACTGGGCTTCCTTTGCTGCCTATCTATGCTATTTTATGTAAGTTAACAGTATGGGGTTATTTTATTACAGTAACAGATATGCTCAGTTTCTGGGTCTCTTCAAAACAGCAAAACAGGCCAGTGCCAGCAGCACCATCAGGAGGAAAAGCTGGCAATGTGCTAAGCTTTTCTCAAATTAATTACCTGCTGAAATCACAACAACAATTAGTTTGTTGGTTTGAATTTCACCCACAATACAAACACAAAAAAAGAGAAAAGATTAAAAAAGCAGAAAGCAGTAATGGTGAAATCGAGGTTTGGTTGGCATCTCTTGAGACAGGACCTCCCTCTAACGCTCCAACACAAACACGCATGGCTGTGATTGAAAGCCCATTGCTCTCAGGAAGATTTGATTACTTTCCACACACAAGAAGGAAGCATCATTCCTCAAAAGCCTGTCTTCCACAGTATACCTGGGGCTTTCACATCACCACTAATTTAGGGCAGCCACTCTCAACACAACCTGTCCCATGGCAGCTTCATATCCAACTTCATTTAGAGAACAGCTCATCTCTAAGATTCTCTGCTGGCCAAGTCTGCCCCAAACTGCCCACAGAGCTAATGACTAATTTAATGAACAGATTTTAATATTCCTGAGCTGCCACCACACCAACCTTTCCCCTGGACTGGATTCACACATTCCCTACAGAGCCACTTCTACATCTACTTGTACATACTCAGGCATGTTCTGAGCCAGTTTGCTCACTGTCTTGGATGTAGTATCTCTTTGGAGCACAAAGACCTCATTAGAGATATCAATAACAATAAAAAGCCTTTTATGTCTCAAGGCAAATTTTTTTTGAACCTACATAAATTTAGCATATATGTGGGTTCCATATCTCAGCTTGAAGAATTGCAAATGTATTTACTGAGTGTTGGCAAAACTCTTCAGATTGGTTTATATTCTTAACATGCACATCCAACAGAATGAAATCTCCTTTTGTGGGATCTATCTTCCTCACCATCAAGGGAAAGATGAGTCAGGTCTCTCATCAGAATTGTTTCATTAAATCCTTCCTTATTCTCCCAAAAAATTCAGGAAAAAGTGAAATTTCATCCATTGCTTGACTTAATCAACTGTGACATAACTTCTAATTGACCTTGAAATTTGAGAACTTCACAAGATGGCGAATTTCTAAGAGGACCTATAAGTCAGGCAGGTTATGAGAAGTCAAATAGTGCATAGCAAGAAGAGCAACAGATCCAACAGTATGTAAATTAGGAATGGTATTTAAGCCAACATATTGCATTATGCATGAAAAGGTGAATAATAGCAAATAGTTTAAAAGATCTGTCTACAATTAATGAATCCTAAATAGCTTTATTAATGTAGGTCAAATTCCATCTTCTTGTGGGAATTTGACATTTACTAATATGCCTCTCTGAATTATTCAAAGATATATTTCATATATATACAAAATTGTATCGAGTATGCTCTTCACAGAGGCTGCATTATATTTGTTTTAAAAAACCTACAGGGACTACTTAATTTCTAATCCACTAATCATTAAATAAATAATATTTAAATCATACTCTAATGTATCTAAATCCAAATGTTATACAGAAGTCTAAAAAGTATTGTTTTATTTGTAGCTCTTAGCAGAATGTCATCACCCATCACAGAGCAGGTATTCAAATTCTGATTTTTGTTCTTGTAAAATATAAACCTAGTATCAATTCCCATTGTGAAAAAACCCATGATTAGTAATTAAATTACACTGCATAAAATTTACTTAACTTAAGTTCACCAGCTGGGAAAATTCTATGCCTCTGGGCTTAACAATAACTCCTAATCTTGCTGTTGCCTGTACCTAATTTTTTAACTTGCATTATAATTTTCTTTATTGGAATTTCATTAAAAATGGTAATGTCATTACTCCTGTTAATGCTCAAAACCAACACCATAATCCTGAATTTTAATTAGTAATTATAATTAATCATTATTCATTAATGAAATGTTTAGTGGCTAATTGTCTTTGAGCACCCCAGTCCCTAGGCTTATATGCATTTCACAACACATTTAATTTCTCACAGTTTCTGTTTAAGTGGAAGCATCAACCTGACTCACTTTTAACACTTTCGCGTGGTGCAGTACTTCAGGTCTTTTATCCCCCCCTTGCACCGTTCAAATGGATGGCTCAGAGTCCTGAGTAGTGTTCCATTAGTGAGACACAAAGGCCTCAGGTATGAAACAGCAGAGACAAAGACACCTGGGAGGTCAAATTAGTTCATCCAGGGCTCTTCCCACTCACTTTGCTGTAACTGAAGCCACAGATCTCAATTTTCCAAACAGGCCTGGGTTCACCCACCTGGTATTTGGCATCACAGGGAATGGCTGGAATGAGCACTTGTGCTGCCCTCAGAGGGACAGCGGGTGCTGGAGGGTCCCGGGGTCTCCCTGGGCAGCAGCTGCACCCCTGCCTGCAGCAGCTGGGCTGTCTGGGAGCAGGTGGGGCATCTCAGGGACTCTGGGCAGATGCAAAGCTGTGCAGACACAGCGAAGGTGTGATCTGCTTGCACTAAACCCGGCTCGACCTAGAATGACTGTGGGCAGAAATGTGCCAGTGTGGCAGCTGGGATCCACACACCTTGAACTTGGGGACAGAGAATACAATGTGCAAAATTTTGAAACATGTAACTTATTTAATTATTCCTATAAAAATATGTACCAGCTCCCTTTTGGGATTAATTAAAAACAGACAGTGGCTAGCCAATGGCTGGGATAACAGTCTTTTGATGTTTTTAGGCAGTTGGAGGGTACCGGTATCAAAGAATTTAAATGAAATTACTTATTTTATATCTGTGTGCTCTAAGAAAACTAACCTCTCACTGGCTACACTGACTTTGGGCAAATCCACAGGCGAACGGTCTGAACCACAAACCCCTCCAGCCCAGGACCTGTCTCCATGAGTGAATGGTATTGGATCTCAAGAAAAGCATAACAGGTTGAGCATATATTGATACTTCCTCAAACTCTTATTCCACCCTGAATTTTCTGCATAAAGCTGCTTTTATAAGTTACTCACAAAAGCCTAGAAACTGTTGTTATTATATATATACTAGAGACATGAATATAATGCATTAGACATGGTCCTAAATACAACAAAAGAAAGCCTTAGAGATGATGGTGATAATTATTTTTTGAAGCTGTGGGGCTGTATAGCAACTGGCTCCCTGATGAACAGATATATCACTGGTAAGACTAATATATTAACCTTTAATTTATAAATGGAACTCTGTATGGAGTGTAGCCAGTTTGATCTGCAAAAGGGGCTGTGAATCTTACAGGGAATGACTGATATTCTCTGTCACCATTTCCTGAGTTAAGGTTCACAGGTTACTGACAGCCTGTGCAGCCCTTGCTGGAAACCTGATCCGGCCCACAGAGACATAACACCCTTTGGGTATTTTAAATTTAGTGCTCCTTGATGAGTTTGCATGCTATCCCTAAGAAATTAGGGAACTGACAAATGGATGCTGGCCCAAGAGCTTGGAAAGCCAGAGTTGTGCGTTTATGTTGGCGTTGAAGAGTCCAACAAGAGTTGCCAAGCCAACATTCAACTCCTTGGAAAGTCAAAATCAGAATTAATCTGAAGTTATGGTGAAAATCTGATATTTTTATTTCTGCACAGATCTTATTCCAGGAGAAGTAAAACAACAGAAATAAATACCTAACATTTTTAAACCCATGTATTTTACAACAATAAAATAGCATTCCCTTAAATTAAACAGGTTAAACATCTGCTTATCTTGTGAATCCACACAGACACACACACAGAGCATTCTCAGTGGGGCCAGACTTCTGTAAGTTAGTTTTTGTTTATTTTACGCTAATTGTTCTTAGTCATTTGCAGACTGTTACAATGAAGTATAAATGACATATTTTTTCCTTTTCAGAATATGATTTTAGATATTTGATGGCTACCCCTGAGAGGCTAAGCAAAAGTGTTTAGAAATATGGAGGGATTTACATATAAAGTGCTGGATTTTCAAAGAGGCACATTGTGCTCAGGGCGCCTCACTCAATTGGTCTTCAATTCCATTGGCACAAGTTGAAGTTGGAATATTTGGAATATTTGTCTTAAGAATGAAGGTTTAGAATGGAAATCTCAGCCCCAATGCACTCAGGGACAAGAACTTTATGAGGTACAGTAATAAAAACTAGACTTCCTACTGGTTCACCATCTGGATATTATCTAATTATTAATTAGGAGGCAGAGGACATGAAGGAAGCTCACTGTCTGCAAGGTGTGGGATCCCCCCCAGAACATCTGACAACACTTCCAAACCCATGATGTTAGCAGACAAGGACATCTACTTGAGATTTACACCATATTTTCTTGGCTGCACAGAAAATAAACCTGCAGAAAGCCACAAGTGTGTTTCTGTGCTCTGGAGGCTGAAGGATGACAGAAGAATATCTCTACTTGTGGCACCTCTAAGAGCAACTGGGAAGCTGTGCTCTGTATAATGTTATGTTACTAATGTAGTACTTGATTCAGTGAGAGAAATTCTTAAAAGATAATTTTGAGGCAGATGGGGGATCAATAGTTTCCTGTACAGTCTGTACTCTCTATAGACCAAATAGTATTCATACATCTGAAGTTTAGCAGATGGTGTTTTTGCATTAATTTTCCAAACTACCAACTGTAGGATACCCTGTTTTCAGAAAACCAGTTGCCTTAAGGCTTGAATTTTTAAAAGTATTTCAAATGTTTTCATGTGTTGTAGGCACACCTTCTTCTCAGGTTCTCTCTCCCAAAGGTGCCGTTCTGATTTTGGATCTCAGAAAAATGAATTGGCAACAGGCTCAGATGTGCAGGTTCACACCATGTTTGTAACAAACCATGGAATATGACAGCAGCATCCCACTGGAGGGTGCTTGCTCCTCTCTGTCTGGACACAGAGCCATCCCCTCTGCCATTGCAGCACTTTGCTGCTTACAAGGAAGGAAACCAAACTGGTGCGTGAAAAGTACAATAAAACCATTCAACATTCTCACAAGATGCCAAGCACCATTGGCTTCTGTTTCAAATCTGTCCCCAAAGCCCACTCCACACTTGGAGCACCTGTTTTCATCTATCTGCATTTCTTTCCTCATTTAAATTATTTATGTAAACAAACGAAAAAAAAAGTTGAGGAATTATGAGAAGGCATAGTGCCTCTGAATATTTTAAAGAGACTGAATTCTTCTTTCTGGCCAGCTGTTGCAAGCAATAGTGTTGAAAATTTGCCTAGAGGTATACATATATCAGGGCATAAAAAGTTGCATGGAAGTCACCATGTCATGGATTTTGAGCTCCTAAAGAACCCCTCAAAACTTGCCTTTGATCCACACCAAAGGGGGAGTAAAAGAAAACTTCAAAGAAGAATGAAAATCCTGCTACTTTGCACCTGCTTTAGCTGCAGTCAGTGTGTATTATTTATCATCCTCATCTCACTTCTGCATTGCTCTAAGCATGCTGAAGTCATTCAATTTAGCTTTCCAGTTTGGTCAGCCTGCCAGGAAGGAGTAATCTCGCCTTCACCTTCCCCAGCCCTCTTCGGAACGCAAATATAGTGTGACTGCTAATTTGTTGATTTATACAAGGTTTAATCCACTAGAGTCATAAAATATTAAAGGAATCTTTCTTCAGTAAATTTACAGCTAAATAAAATTGTAGCTCTCAAGACTTGCTAGAAACAAGAGTGGCATTTTATTTGCTTGAAATCCATTTTCTGATTCAGTGAGGTGGACTGACATGGGCAGCCTGCTTATTTAAACCACAGCATGTGCAGGATGCTGGGGTGGAGTCTTTTTGAGAAAGGAAATGTGTTTTCTTATTTCACAGAGTAATGCTGCTATTGCATTCATCTCATCTTTTATTGTTACTACTAAATAAGTGTAATGGAAGATTAGCTACTTTGTGATACAATTGATGTAAAATAATTAAGAGAAAACCCTCCATTAGTGCAAGATGGAAGCTTGCCTGACATTGGTTGAAAACACATCCCCAAGATCTCTGGAAAAACTTGAAGTAAGTTCTCTCCCTCCTCCTCCCAATTAACAACTAATGGAGCCAGTATCCATGTCAACTCCAAAGTGAGGACAATGATGGAAATACTCAAAATACCGGATAAAGGTGATTGAGATTCCTAGAGTGCATCTTCAAACACTATTTCTATCAGAGTATAATTTTGCAAGCAGCAACAATCTGGGCAGAACATCGTGAAGCCAAAAAAAAAAAAAATCACCCCCTCTATTTTCAGATTGGAGGGATGTCAGAAAAGGCATAGGAAAAATAATTTTTTTTTTTACAACCATCAATTTAATCTCAAGCCCATTTTTATATCCATGTTTTTAGGCTATTCCATTTTCCTTTCCTGAGTACGTTACAGGAGGTCAAACAGAGCATTTTCATCCGTGAGCACCTAACACTGGAATTCCATTACACAGGGTTATACACAGCCCTGTTTAAAGGGAAAGAAAATAAATATGGGGTTACATTTTCTTTTTTGACTAACAGAGGATGGGGAAATGCCTTCTGGATTTTAACTTCCCAATAACAAGTTGAATCATAGGATGTCACTTGCAGACTCCAGAAAGTCCCCTATATAAGTGCTTTGCATATTTTTTGCAATTTTTCTACTGGAAACCTGCTCAGGCACTTGTTGTGAGTTCTTTCAGGCAACAAAAATTCTGAGTAATAGGCAATTATGGAGATTCAGTCCTTTACTTAAATGCCTAAAAATAAGATTAAAGAATGAGTCAAGTACCTGTATTAGATTTTTTTGCAACAGATTATTCAAGAGTATCAGAAAAATATTAGAGAATTAATATTTAAATATGCAGTTTATCAATGGGAAAACTAACAGCTTCCATTTTTAAAGATCTTTATTCAACAGTCTATTTAAAAAAATACTCTTTTCAATAAAATATGATATTCACATTAGAATAAAATCTTTTTGTAGCAAATAGGTTTTAGTTTGAAATCAGAATTGATCCTTAGCACGGTTTGGAGGCCCTTATTGACAAAGTTAAAAAATAATTAAACATTTTAAATCTCTATGTGTGGTAGTGTGGCTTTGCTGATTTTCAGCCTACAAGGCAGAACACGCAGTCCTTGCAGAAGAACAATTAACAAGCAATCCCCAAAATCCTGTATTTTCTATGCAGCTTTCAGAATCTGTCAGTTTCTGAATCCCCAAACTTTGCAGCAGTATTAGGGCAGATCTATTCAAAGTAAATCTGTGTTGCTCAAGATAATCTCTTTGATATAACAATACCACAGCAGAAAACAAAACAAAACAAAACAAAAGAAAAAAAGGTCTGCTTTCTTTGTAGTTTTTTGGAAAGGGGATTAAAAACTTACCATCTTTAGCTGCTCTTCTACTAGCAAGCCTGCATCAGAAGGAATAATCTCCCTTGCCTCTTCATCACAGAAACAAGACAGTCTCCTTAAGGATACAGTGCTGTGGGTCTAATCTGGTTTACAGAGATCACTCCAAAGTTTACTGTAAGCTTTCAGAACTTGCTGGAGGTGCAGGTAAAGTGCATTTCCAGATTTCTGCAGGCACGGAAAGCCCCAGCACTGTCCCTGTTTTTTAAAAATTTTTATTTCGTCTCATTACTGACCTTAGAGATAATCCAGTCCTCCCCTGCCATGGGCAGGGACACCTTCCACTCCCAGGTTGCTCAGAGCCCCATCCAACCTGGCCTTGAACACCTCCAGGGATGGGGGACATAGATTGCCACAGCTTCTCTGGGCAACCTGTGCCAGTGTCTCACCACCCTCACAGTAATTTCTTTCTTATTATCTAACTGAATTCCTCTTGCAGTTTAAGGCCATTCTGCCCTGTCCTATCACTCCAAGCCCTTTCAAAAGTTCATCTTCAGCTCTCTTGTGGCCCCTTTAGGTACTGAAAAGGTGCTAGGAGATTTCCTCAGAGCCTTCTCCAGGCTTACCAGATATCTGGTGTTCATACAAATGTTTACACACAGCATTTAAAGCTCCTTGCTTCCTTCCATCTTCAGATTTTTCTGTTCTCTTCATGTACTCTGATGCTCCTGTAGACATTGCATGGGAAGCAGTACATCAGCTGGTAAATCAGCTGCAGCAGTTCTTAAAACTCAGTTTTCCACTGCATTTTCTTCTGGTTTATCTTTAAAAATCTACACCATTTTAGCAATCATGCTCCTGCAGGTCTGCATGCAGGCAGCTCCACTGCCTTTCATAGCAGGCTCAGTTTCACCATTCATTTCCCTCTCAGACCTTGCCTCTTTCCAGAATGAATGTGCCTATAATCTCCTTTATTTCATTCTCCTAAACCTGCACAGGAACTTGCCATAGTGTCTGCAAACCTCAGCACGACATTAGGTGCAGCTTTCAATTCAGCTGCTGGCTAAACTCTGCCTGTTTGAACCAAAATCCCCGGGCCAGCGCCCCTGTGCTCTGGCACGGATGAATCATTGCAGCCTGCTGGAGATGCCAGCAACCCCAATTCCACCCCTACATGATCCCACACTCCTCCCAAATGTCATTCTTTCACTAGCCCTGCACTCATCTCCAGTTGCCGCGGTGCTGGTTCCTCCCTGCGGGACCCCAGCCCCAGCTCTGCCTGCAGGGGCTGACGCCTGGTTCTGGCAGACACTGCAGCTTCCACCTGCCACGTGCCAAAGGATGGCCAAGGCACGTTTCCAGCCGTGCTCAGCTGCTGAGGATCCTGAAACTCCTTAAAACTTTCAGGAATTCATTTGCCAATCGACATGTCCTCCAAGCACTGCTCCTGCTATCAATGCTTTCATTGTGTTTTTCATTCAAGTAGTGATTTAATTTTTCTCTTGCAGCCTTCCTCTCTTACTACTGGAGTCACAGCTAGGTCTGACACCATTTCCATCATCCTGCCCATCACCGATTTACAAACAATACTGAAGCAAAGACTGTTGGAACATCCAGCATTTGGCTGCTCTTGGAACGGAATTTATCCACCAAGAGAAAAACTTGATTTATGTGTTGTAGACTTTACACCTTCAGTCAGTTCTGTTTTGGCATTGCCTTCATACATTTAATATTCATTCCCTTCACTCTTATCCTGGCAGTTGCAGAGTTTATAAATCCTAATCTGTCTCTCTGAGAAGGTAAGGTTGTATTGCACCTTGTGTAATTCTCTGTCTCTCTCAAGATTTGTACCATTTATTAACTATTTGCAAAAACATGAGATTGGAGAATAGCTTTAATGCAGGGCCACAAATTAATCATGGTTATCAAAGCTCCTTTTTCAAATGGATAGCAATGGAAAGCATGTACACACAGACTGTACTTAAAATTGAAACTGCATTACGAAACTCCTTTTACCATTTATATATAAATTATGCATCTAAACAGAAGTGTTAATAATTTATTAAGTTGCTCAGCTAAATTCAGATGTTAATTAGTCTTTAGAACATCTGCAAAGTAAAAATATGTTGATTAGAACATGCAAATTTATTATTTACCTATCCAGCTCTTAGTATCAAGTGAAAATTTGGGGTTATTTTATTGAGGAGAGTTTAGGTACCCCATTCACCACTCACACTTGATATTTCATTGTTATTTTCTCTTACAGGCAACAAACAGGGAAGAACAAAAATATTTGAACAAATTCAGAATCTTACTAGTAACAGGTTTTGGACATACTTGGGACTTTCAGTGTGGAACACACTGAGTAAATAAAGATTTACTGCCATGGAACTGGCTGTGAGGAAATAGTCTGGGGCAAAATAACATATCTGCATCAGAAGGACCCCGGGTTCAACAACTCTGGGGAAACAGTGATGATGGAAAAAAAGGCACTGAGCTAAAAACTGGAAAAGTGTTTTGAAAGTTATTTCCTTTGCCTTCACAAACACAGTGAACCCAACAGTCCCATGCTCCTTCTTTGCTTTCTGACCAACAAGAGATGCCTTGGGTACTTGCAGTGGACCTTCTTTTATTTACATATCCCATATTTCTAATGGGTACTTATTCAGCTTTAAGTTTTATTTGAGGGTGGAGGGGGCATTAATTTAAATCCAAATGCACAAATGTTATGCTTTGGAAGAACTGAGGCATGGTCCAATAAGGAAAGTTGAGAGCAGGCCTGCTCTTCTTAAGGTCAGAAGGTTGAGCACGGGGCTAACAAAGATGAGCACAGAGGCACAGAGTGTGTGTCACTGCAATGTCACATCCTGGCAGCTCCAGCCACAGCCTGCAGGATGGTGACGTGGCATCCAAGGGGCCAGGGAGGTCTGGGGACACCTGAGGAGGGTGGAGCAGCCCAGCAGTGCCAGGGATGGGCACAGCTGGCCCTGCCATGCTCGGGAAGGTCAGTGCCTGCTGGGAATGAATCCCCCGAGCTGTGACAGTGGTGACACTGAGTGTCTCCAATGTAATGGCTCAGCCAGGGGAGAGGCTCTGGAGCCTGATCTTGCATCCCAGCAGACACAGTCTAGTCCTGGATTCATTTTGCATTTTCATGTTGGCTCAGCTGGATCAGGTCCTTTCTGCTCCCCCTCCAAGTGGGACTGTGACTCTGGGAGCCTCAAGTCCACTTTCTATTTTCCTGTTTGCAGTCAGTGCTGCAAGTCTTCCCCCCTTGGAAGCAGCTTCTCTCACAACATCCAGAAATACACGTGGGGTTTTGGTGTTTTTTTTTTTTAACTTTGAACATCTAAGACATTTCTGTGGACTTGTGAGTTGTGTTCTTCAGCACAAAGAAAGTCCTTCTCGGTGAACTGTAAGAGCTTTTGTCTCCCAGCCCTGCTTCACCCACTACTGGTACTGCTGCACTTTCAGAGATTAATTTTTCATCCTCTGCTTTCAGTAATTTTTTCCCACAAGTTTTGAAAAGACGTAGTTTCTAGATACTGCTTTACCAGTTTAAAGGTATATTTCATCTCTTTAGTGCCTGACTTTATTACCAAGATGTGAAAATTACAGAAACACCCCCCACACCCCTCAGTAACCGTGTTTCTCTGTTGAAGAATATGTATGTGTACACACAGAAATACATCTGGAAGTGAGGAAATGAGCTGCACTCATAGTGTGTGAGGATGAAGTTTTCTAAACTAAATTCTCTTTGACAGAAGAAGTCCTGCTTCAGAGAAAAAAAAAATAGCAGTAGCTGTTAACACAAAGCTGTCAGGATTTCCATGCAAATTATGAAAGAGGAAGAGCAACCATTAGCATCCAAATAAGAGAAAACTGACAGTCTTCATCATCTAGAGACAAACTTGTAAATTTGAAGATTTTGCTACAAAGTTTCCAAACAAAAAATACATCCCTTTGCCAGTGTACACCTTTGTTGATAATGTCCAGCTTCATGAATAAACATTCTGAAGCCATGAGATACCAATCATCCAGTGAGCAGAGTCCTGTGACTTTGCTGAGCTCCCACACTACAGTGAAATTCAGATGCAGTCTAACACTAGAGGACCTCAGCCCTCCGGAAAAAAAAAAAAAAAGTACATATATATCTTCTCCCAAATTACAGAAAAGATATCTGCCTCATCAAACAGCACAGAGATCCTAGAGGCTGAGTTATTGCAGTTAATGAGGCAGTCTCAGAGCAAGTACCCTAACCTAAGAGGTCAAAAATTGAAAATGTGCCTGTAATTTGCAAAGTCTTTAATTTAATGTTTCAATTAAAACCCCTCCCTTGCATGTCTCTTGCAGATCAGGGCACTTTGATCCCCTCAGAGGACAAACATAGGCACCTCTGTTGTACATGAGCAGGTCCCTTGAGTGGCACTGGCTGTGCCAGCCTGGCAGGGGAAACCTGGACCTGGGAAAAACTCAACTGCAGAAGTGTTCTGGAAAGAAACAGTGACTGTCCTTGCCAGCCTTGACAAATGTCTGCCTGAAAAGTTCCCTTGGGAGGCTGCTTCGCTTCTTCTCCCAGCCTTAATGGAGGTTATTAACAAAAAGTGGTTTTTGTGGCTTTTATCCCCAGATTTAACCCTTTGCTTCCCTGACAGCACTCATTATCAAAGCGTCAGGGACTTCCCCCCTGGCCCAGTCACAAAGTCTCTGCCACACAACAATCCAAACGAGCCAACAGTGTTTTGGGAATCAGTCTGTAATTTGGGGAGCTCGTTTTCTTGCTCTCCAAAGCTGAAGGGGAGCGAGGCCCCAGCGTGGCCATCCCCAGTACTCTGCCAAAGTTGCTCAGCTCCTCAGGGTGACAAATGTGAGCCCCCACCAACATGAGAGTCACAGCCACCCACCACTGCCACTTGCAGAGCCAGGAGATCCAGCCTATCTCCAAGACTGCTCCCACCCTTCACAGCTCCATAATGCATCACCTAATTCTATCATTTGTATCAAAGGTACTGCTTCAGAATTGCACCAAGTGTCCTGTCCTGCCTTTCTTCGGAGGAACAGTGAATAACCATCTCCTACTCACCCTCTCCATGTTGTCCTGTGATTTTTAGAGATCTATTCCTTTCTTTTTCTCTTTTCCAACCAGAGGACCTTAACCTGTTCTGTCTGCCTTCCCAGGGAAGTCATGCAGGTTCTCCTGAAGCTGTCTGGTTTAATGGATTTCACTGAAGTTTCCATACATTCAAAATATTCAATGCTGTACTGAGCCCAAACATAATAAACGCCATATGCCCAAGAGGAAGCTTTGTTCATAGAAAGCTGTGAGCTCTGGAAAGAAAAGGGAAAGACGATTACAATGGATGTTGCATTTCAACATATCAAAAATGTCTCTGGTTTCTTCTGCAATATCCCATCTTTATTTTGTGTCCCAACCACAGCACAGCAATTCTCAGTTCTTCTACAGTTCAAATTAATGTCTCCACAGGCCTTTTTTAATTAGTAAGAATATCTTTTTCAAAACCTATTACATCTTACAAGGTTACAGAGAACTTAGCACTCGTGCAACTATCATCTCACCAAAATAAATGCTCTGACCAGAAACTGTGCTTTAGCTAAAGACAGAATCTCATTTGCAATCCTGGTTTGGGACAGAGCAGTTATATTTTAAACCGCTTCTGATTAAAAGTTCTTGCTAGATTTAGATGACGAAAAAATCATACATTTTTAAAATTAATTTGGAGGGATGGAACAGCTAAGATTAAAATTCAGGGTTAGGCACATATCTATGACTGGTTATAATTTACATCTCTAAATTGTTTTAATAAATATGTAATGCTAAAAGAGGGATACTGTTGCTGGGCATTTAATTTTTATATATATTGAATAAGATATTTAAATGATTTACTTAAATTTTTAGCAGCTCAGCTATATCTTGTTCACACATTCTTTCAAATCCCAATCTTTTATAAGAAAAACTAGGTCTAAAAGTTCTGGAGACATCCACATAAAAATCAGGGACAGGAGGAGGTTTGAGGACAGCAAGTCTGATTTTAGGCATCTAATTCAAGTGACATGTCCCAGCACCCCTTCCCCTGCCATCAGGACAAGCTGAGGTCCCCATCACTGAGGAGGGCATGTACCCACCTTGGACAGATTTGCATGGATTAATAGAAATATAACACATCACTGAGCCCCCTGAAACACTCAGAGACAAATAAATGAGAAGCAAGTCTAAGGATGAAACTGAGCCCCCTGCTTATTTGGTTCCTCATTTTGTTAATTAATCTTCTGCTTTGCACTTGTGCCAGCTCTTCCTTCCCACAGGAAGCTCGGAGTGAGCCCATCCCACACCGTGCTGCAGGGAAACCAGAGTGAGCCAACCTCGGAGCCAGATCCTGCAGGCAGGATCCTTGCCCCACTGCCCCAGGAATTGCTGCACCTTCAAAGTTATTTCAGAAGTGCATTAGGAGAGCTCATTTTACCTTGGAGCACTATTAGGAGGTTACGATGCCGTGGACTTCGTTTGCTGGGGAGAGTGGATTAATTGCCTTTGTTATCACTACTGAGGGAAAAAAAAATTACTCTCACTGGGAGTATTTCCCCCAGGCACCAGCAAGTGATCTTACAATCTCTTAACTTGTTCATTTACTGGTAGAAACTTCATCATTTTCCCCTAATTTATATACACCCATAGATATTTTATACATATTTCAGACCCATGACAGATATCTTGTCCAACATCTTGCGGCCCATCGGGGTTAGGAACAGGAACTTCAAGCCATGGAAAACTACAAATCTCATTTTCCCAGTAGAACACGGCTTTATTTCTAGCCTTGAAAGGCCATGAAATGATAGGCTATAAATTGCATGTTTTAATATCTATTTATAGGCACTTCTATGGTGCACATCTATGTATAAAAAAACTTTCTGATTTCTAAAGTTCTAAAATATATTACTGTCCTCTACTTTCAAGGTCTTTTTTGAGGAAGCCACAGATTAAAGGAGTCATGGTTTGCGAATGGCAGGGATCCATGTGTCATGGATAAATTATTGCCAAAGTACCAAACTGCTGCCTCTGGACGCCACATTCAGTTACAGACGTTATTCACACCAGCATCATTTTCAGATTAATTATCCCATTAATATCCAAGGAAGCATTTCCTGGCAGGCTGTGTCTCTGCATCTTCAGAAAACCATGTTTGCTCCAGCTTTGTACACACAGCAGTGACCCATGGTAGGGAGGGCTCCAGATATCAACCAAAACACTGAGCAAACTTTCTTCCTGAAATCAATATTTGTGCTATGTCTCAGGAGTTTCTCTTGGACTGGGGGTCATGCAAGGCAGAGTGGAGCTGGAGAAGCAGAAATTGTGAGGGTATTGTCAGAGCTGTGAGGAGCAGGCAGTTCCTTCTGGCAGGAGCTGCCTTCAAGCCCCTTCTTGCAATCCTGCTGCCCATGAAGAGAGCTTTTCCTGAGTCCCAAGGCTGGAACACCAGGGATAAGGAATGTGGAGCCCTCCAGAGACGAAGCCTCAGCCCAGGGGGCTGCGCGTTCCCACCTCCATTCCCTGGGGCAGCCCCACCAGCAGCAGAAACCACTGCAGCCCCAGAGAGGGGAGATTCAGGGGCCCATGCCAGCCTTTGCAGGAAGGCTAAAAGCCATCAGAAAAGAGGCTGGCTCTGACACCAGCTAATGAGAGCTGGGGACTGGGCTTGTCCCTCTCTGCCTCACCAGGGGAGCTGCTCCAGACCTGTGGTTGTGACTGAAGCAAGGGGCAGTGGCCGTGCTTGGCAGGACCATGCACACAAGGCAACAACAGAGGCAGAGTAGATACCAGAACTTCAAGTGACATCTTTTCCCCCCTTTTTTTTTTCATATTGACACAGGCCTGAGCAGAATGCTTAATGCTGGTACACACAGCTACCAATGCATAAGATTTATGATTATTTTCATAACATAGGCCTTGTCAGGGATTTTTTATTTGATTTTGGTTGGATTATCTATTGCAATGCCAATAACTTTTCACAGTTTTTTAGGATGCAAAGCAGTCAAGGCTGGTGGAAAGCAGGGACAGATCCACATAAATACAATTTGTTAGCATCCTCAATTCTAGGAGCTGCTCCCCAGGGGCAGCAAAGTTTGCAATGCTCTACAAAGGAATTTCTTAATATCTTTTATTTTCATAGACAACTACTTCCATTAATTATTTGAATAAGGTTTAAGTGAGATGAAAGGCTGTGCTCTGCCTTTGATGTGAACACATAACTATCATTAACATTTTATTATTAATGGGAGCTAGGCACACACAGTAGGAAGAATAGATCCCCTCTTACTTTAAGCTAAATCTTTGCCTCTTTTCTCCACTGTTTCTTTCACCTCTAATAACTAACCCAAGGGTGGAACAGCTGGACAGATGCCTTAGTCATGGAGACAGCCACAACACACCCTTGCAGTGATGGGAAGCATTTGCCAGCCCCCAGCACAGAGGTGGCTGAGTGACTTCCACTGAAGTTCCAGCTCTTGAGTAACATCCTCAAGAACTTACTGTGGGGATCACATTTTGCCTGGCTGACCCCTGCCCCACTGTATACCCCTTGCTGAAAAGTTTAGGTATTAATTTGGCTGTTATTTTTGCATTGTAGAATCACAAAAGAACCTCAGGTTTTTTTCCCCTGGAGACCTCTTTGTTAAAGTCAGGTACAAGCTGCCCATCTGAAGCCATTAGGAAGCATTTATCCCCTGTGAAAACCTTACCCACAGGAGGATATTGGACTATGAACATGACAGGGAAATTTTCTGTGTGAAAAAGCAACTTCAGGAAAAAATATTTAGTCTAGAAAAAGATACATTGCAATGGTATAACTGTGGCAATGCAAGTATTTTACTACACTACTGCTGACAGACCTACAGGTGTGGACAGGCTTTGGATCTGAGACATGCATGAGGTTTTAGGGAAAAATTAAAGGGTATAAGCCCTGGAAAAATGATACTAACTGCAAAAGTAGAGCTGGCAACTCAGGAGTTTGGTCAGGCCTTAAGCACGATCCAGCTTCCTCCTAACAAAAATACATATTCTCATTCCATATCTATTCTCTTGGTTTAGATAAGGAGATTGTGCTTCTTTCACTGAAATACCATGTGAGCAAATTAATGAAGCTACCAGAAACTTAACTTTTTCATTTCCAGACTATATCATTTTAACTGTCCTGATTTTATGGTGCATTAATGTTGTTGTTGGCATTTATACGGCATATTAATTACATTCACTCAGTTATTTTCTCTGCTAAACTTAAAAGGTCATATCCTTTGTGTATACTTTTCTATATGGAAATTTGATTTCTTCAGCACACCAAATAGGAGCTAAATCAACGAAATAATGTATTTTCTATGAAACGAGTAAATAGTATTTTGAGAAAGGACAGTTAATCTACAGGCTTGTTGTGAACGTGTGAGCAATGGAATTAATGTTTTATTCTATTTCCTGCAGCAGAGGAGCTGTGCAGCTCCTGTACACCACACACATTCTGTCAGTGCCAAGAATGCTTATTCCTGAAAGAGAAAAAATGAGGGAGTGTATACAGCTTTCTATGTGCATAGTTTAATGCCCAGTATAGAAATACTTTACCCAAGAAAATGGCAGCATAGAAGACATCTGATACACTACAGGCTATTAAGTTGTCACTACGTCTACCCTGTGTATCCTCCCTCGAGTACAATTCCTGGATGTTTACCCTTTTTTTAAAAAAATGGTTATATTTTACCCCCAAAAAATTTCCTGCAAAAATGAAGATCAATGGAGTGAATGGAGAAGTGTAAATATCATCTAGTGGAAAAAGCAGTCAATGTATAAAAGTTTTTGACAACAGCTTGGGCAATACAATGATTTTGCTCAGAGATGAGGCCATTTCATTGGGAAAAGCTTTTATACCAGGAAAATATTCATTGTGCTAGGGACCTGCTCTGTAGTATTTCTCACAGATTTCCTTTGTCCCACAAGCTGACATGTAGGGCCCTAGTATGAATTGTAATGATAACGTGCTTTATGATTCTTAAATTTCAGAAGATGCATGATCAACAGTGCTCTGCTCCTGTGCTTGGGGTTATGTAGGGAGCTCTCAAGAGAGCAGAGGCCCTGGGGTCTGGGTACCAGGTCCTGGGAGGAATGATCCCCTGAAATCCACAGCACCTGTGACTGAGGGAGGCAGGATGCAGGCTGCTGGCAGCTCCTGTGGGGGGTCAGACCTGTGAGAACAAACACTGCCCAGGTCAGGGGATGTGTGTGTGCCCCATTCCTACAGCTACAGAAACTGCTCTCGTCTACAAGGGAGGCATTACATCTCAGCACAAAACGGACAAGAACATGAGAGAAACGCACAGGACAGCAGCAGCATGGCCAGGGGACAGTGTGCAGAGCTGTGATGGGACAGTGCCAGCACCTCCTGCAGGGCCAGGCTGCCTCTGCCTCCTGCCCTTCATATGGACACTGACATTCTCAGCCCCTCCAGGGTCTGGGAACTGCGCTGCCACAAATGAACGATACCGCACCTTCAACTAGTTACCTGACAGTGTAAGAACAGTACTGATGCTCCAGTGGCAGCTGAGCCTAAGAGCTGAGTAAGTTACTCAGAGGCCTGACCCACCAACTGCAACAAGACTGGGCACTATTTAGGTGTCTGACTTGAGACAACATCTGAAACGCATTTCTTCTGGCTTTTCAGTGGCTGAATTTCCACCAGCCTTAAAATCTGACACTAGTACCTGGTGCTTCGCAAAAGGCACTGTGCAGCTGCCGCTTACAGCTATTACTGCTATTGCATTTGTGCACTGCTCAGTGCAGCTCCTCGGCCTCACTGGGACGTGGTCAGTACAAACACCGTGAAGAGAGGTGCCCCAGAGTTGTTTGTTGGGTGGCCATTCCCCACCATACACAATTTTTCAGAGACTTGTAGTGCCCAGCACTGTCACCTTGTGCCGGGCAGGTACACATGGAGGGGTGTCTAAGGCTGGTGAATTACGGTCTTTAAGTTTGAGCTTTTTTTTTTTACTTTTTTCTTTTCCTTTTTTCGGGGGGGAAGACTCATATTCCTGTCAAAATAGCACCCATCCTGCAAGGCAGCAAATTGCATCTTTTCACCTCAAAGATGGGGAAGTCAGGAGAGAAAGATTAATATCACAAACTTAGATTTCCTCAGATCATATCTGTTTTCCTTATTATGGCAGGCTGAGTGATTTTTTTTTTCTAATTCTGCTAAAATAAAGAGAGATTAAGGCTGTAATAAAACTCCAAATATGAATTAGTAAAGTAAATAGAAAATAATGACATATATACTGAAACCTAGGCAAGCACACTGAGCTACAGCATTCCTTCAGCATCTTGGCCATTTTAAATATATATCCTTTCAGAGAGGGTGGTTCCATACTATCACAACAAACATCTTGAAGGGCAGGGAACTGCCAGAAGTGGCAACAGCAATATATGAAATTGCTTCTCAATTCTTCATATCTCCAGCATGCCAGCAACTGTAAATCTAGCAATGTAAAAGCAGTCTGAACCCGCTGGGCTCCAGTTGTGCTTATTGTAGTGTGGAATGGCCAGAAACTAGAAGTGAATATATAACCTAGTGACCATGCTTGTGCCAGGCTCCTCCACTTCAAGTAACTGGGGCTCTCACAAAAATTTGGGGAAAACATGATTGTCTGCAATGGATCCATTTGCTCCTTTTCATTCATTTTGCACTAAGAATTTATGTTTTGTTGTGAGGCCAGCTGTTCCTCCACTATGCAGGGATGCGGGAGGAGAGGTCTAAAGCCTTCTGCTGCTAAGGACTTCCTCAAAGAAATAAAGAAGAGATGATGAAATTAGAAAGGACATTTCTCTTCACACTTCTGGTGGCTTGTCAACATTAGAAACCTAAAATAAATTAATAACACTAGATTAGTACTACAATGGAAAAATTAATTCAATCTTTTTTTTTTTTAAAAATTCCTTTTAAGCTGTTGGTGTCACTGTGATATGAACAGTGCTGAAACATAAATCCTTCCCTCCATGAAGCCAGCATAATTGCATGCTGTGTGCTAGCTATTCTATCCACATCGGAAATGCATCCTTAAAACATTTCAGCTTAAGCCTTGTCAGTACTAATCCTAATGCCTGATGCTTAGATGTGTATTTTATTACTGTGTATAAATGAAAATGGAAAACCTTCATGGAGGATTACAGGGAGCAGTAATGACCTCCACAGCATTACAGCACGAAGATGTTCCCAGGCACCAAAGGGGATTCTGGGATAAAAGTGACATGTGTCTATATAACCTTGGCACACGCTCCTGGTACACATGTACCTGCCAGCTGTGGGACTGTAAACATATGTCCTTTCTAGTGAACTGAATTTTCATTTATGAGCAGGCTAAAAGCAAGGAGCAAGCAGGGGAGGTGGATTTCAGCTGAGGCAGCTCATGGGCTCCAGCTCCCCCCCAGCCAGGGAAAAGACTGCTGTTGTTCCGTGCTGTTATGAGAGTGTGGACTGAGGGATGACAGAGAAAACAAGAAGAAATGGCAAGAGAATGAAAAAAGACAGAGGAGAACGAAGCTGAAATGGTAGGAGAGAGGTGGGTGAAAGGAAGTTAAGGAGGATGAAGGAGGAGAGGAAGCAGGAGAATGCTGGGGATGGGGGATGCAGCTCCCTGCTTTCATGTCCCACCTCCCCAAGAGGACAGTCCCTCCTGTACCTTTTAGGGATGCTTTGGAGAGGAACTGTGACTGATCCAGTCTGTGCTGGGTTACTCCAGCCCAGTGATGGCTGTGCCTGGGATTATTCCAAAAGAAGAGGAGGAAGCACATGTGGGGAAATGGAGACAGGGAAGCATGGAAAGAGGCAAGGTTTCTGGCATCTGTGCCCCCTAAAAACAGCCCTCACTGCCTTTTCCAGCTGCAGTGAAATGGAAGTGAGATGCTTTGAAACCTCATTTCATTTGGCCCAGTTTTACTCTAATCTACCCTGGGGCCAGAAACACAGCTTTTCAATCTGCCAGAAAGTTGTTCTGCTGACCCTGAAATGTCAAACTGTTATAGGGGGCTGAATCCAAAACTGATTACTTCAGAGATCAGACAATAGCCAGTTTTAGAGTGATATTTTTTTTAAAAAAAAAGTCTTTCCTATGAATTTAAAAAAAAAAAAAAAGGAGAAAGAGCCACTTTTGAAATAAGAGCAAGTAACCACGAGCTTTGTGAGACAGCAGCAGTGGTTCTTTGCAGAGGAGGGGAGGAAGCACAGACCAACCCAACATCTGCTGCCACAGGGCAGGAAGGAGATCCCAGGGATACAGCACATGGGACACGTGTTTAACCCAGCCCTGGGACACCAACACTGCTCGGGGGGGGGATGGATGCCTTGGCTTACCTGCCAGCCTGTTTCCATCGTGAGCTCACCCCTTGCAGACTTGCAGAGAGACCGTGAGCCTTTTCCCTCCAGCCCACAGCAATTCCCAGCACTTTGGGATCCATCCTGCAGATCCACTGCTGCAGCAGCCACTGCTGAGCTCATGGGGAGAGCCCCATCCCTCTGCCAAAGCCCCTCATTCCAGCTCCCCTTGAGCAAGGAGAAACGCCCTCAGGAAGTGTTTTGATTCCTGTCTCCAGCTATTAGCCCATCACAAACACCGTAATCTCCATGTTTATACTGGAGTAAACAAGTGCTCTTGCTAAATCTCAGCAATTATAAGTGCTTCATCCTTTTCTTTAGCCAGCCAGCAATAGAAATACATTTAATTAGTTAACACCCCCTGCCAATTACAACATCTGAGGAAAGTATTGCTGAGATCGTTGGTCCTAATTATTTTAATATTCAGGAGAACCACTTTAACATAACAAGATAATTACTCACGGATAAGGGTTTATGAGAGCTGCAATCCTTTTCTTTATTTTCTACAATGCAAGTCTGGGCCTAGTTAAATTTCTGGACACATTTTCAATTTAAGATTAAAAATTGCAATTTGTGAGAAATCATCAAAGCGCCACATGCTGGAAGAAAAATAACTATATGCAATCTCTGTTAACACTATAGTAAAATAAATACACCGTGTATTACATGCAATTAATAGTGCAATTTAAGAGAATTGGTTTGTTTCTGTTTAAAAAGATCCTTTCACATGTACTGAATTGATCAGCCACTCAATTAGGAGAAAACCCCTGACTGTTCCTCATTTTAGACAAAATTTGAGTTGCCCTTTCCTAATCCAGCCCGCATCCTTTTGTAGCTTTGTGAACCCTCCTTGCCTGCTCACAGTCAATGGAATAGCTGAGCTCTACTGCACATCTGAGAAACTCTTGGCTCACATTTCTGTTGTTTGCAGTGTGACCATCCATGGAGGAATTTTTAAGTAGAGAAAACGTTGGTCTTTCTACCTGTTATATTTTAACACTATATCCTACCCAAAGAGATATCCCACAAGGGTTTTTCACATGCCAAATCCCAGAAATAGATGCACGTATTCATCAAGAAAGAGTTTGGCCAGGGATGTCGAACAATAAACTGTGTGCTGTTCCTTTCATGCACATTCAGAAAAAAGCTTTTCTTCCACGTCCCTAAAGACAGCTTCAGTATATAGCCAGTGGAAGATTTCAGTGTTTCTGGTTCTGTATTTGTACTCATGCAAGTACAGCCTGTTCACAGCGGAAGCCCATTTTCAAAGGAAATGTTCCTTTAAGAAAGTAATTTGCCCGTAACTCCCATATTATGGATTTGCTTGATCCCTTTACAATGCATTGGTGGGGAAAATGGGAAGATGAGAGATGAGCACCAGCATTAAATATCTCCATTTGCTCTGTGCATAAAGAAAGCGCCTGATGGCACAGCTCTTGCTCATGAGGACAGACTGTACTGGCTTTTGGGTTATGCCTACCCAACCATTTAAGAATATAGTCAATAGATGAATAGCCAGGCACCAACTAAAAATACAAGCTAATCATGAGTTCTGCTCCTTTCACTGTTGCCACCACCAAACTTTAGAGCTAACCTTAGGTAAAAGAAGTTGGCTGCTAATTAGGTGTTTAAATATTGAGAAATATTTTAGAATTTGACAAAAAGAAAAATAAATGCCAGCACTAGCCACTAATTTTACTCTATAATCAAAGTAATTTGAATTTATTTACTAGAATATTTGCAATTTTACAGCCAACTACCAGAGCACACACAGAAAAAACCCCTGTCCAAGTAAATATATAGTAACAGAGAGGGAAAAGAAATCCACTTGATTTAGTGAAGCAAACTTTGCCTTTAGCCCAACAAGTATGCTTCAATTCAGCTGTAAGAATTATAAAAACAATGCATATCTAAACAGTGGTGATAAATTAGTGGAATTAATCCAAATAATAGGCAAATGTTAGGAGCAACATATGTACAATGACTGCAAAGTTAGATTAATTTAAAATAAAACCCTGGAGTTATGTAAGCAATTACAAAAATTGCATTTAGCAGTTAAAGACCAATTAAAACAAACAAAAAAATGCCCTAATCCCAGACATTATGTGCTGGGGACAGGACAGGGCTCATAGAGAACTTGGAGATGAGCTGGAAAAGCAATTGAACAGAAAGTTTGTCTGGTTTTACGCTGTTATGGAATCAATGTGCTCGGATATGGCCTCATAATATAGAGATGAAAGGCTCATTTCTCCCCAGATGGGGCTCCGTAATCAGATATAGAAACAGCTATTTTTAATGAAGACCTGCAAAATCATAAAGGCTTAGATGTTGCTGGCTGGAATAAAGCAATGGGAGGCAGACAAGGCAATTCACTAATCTGCCTGGTGGCACAAAACCAAGCCTGATCAACACATTTTTCATAGCAAATCACATTCCATCAGTAAGGCTGGCCCAGAAAGGCAGCCATGCCAAGCCAGAGGGGAGCCTGGTGCCAACTGGCACACGTGTCCCTCAGGTGGCAGAGCCCAATTGCATTACACAGCCTTGTACATTAAAAGACAGAAAATACCTGCTGTATTTTTCAGTCCATCATCCTGACAAAATGCTCCCATCAGTACAGCTTTCTTTTTTTCCTTTTCCCATGTATCCAGCCCAGTCTATTTAAAATCTTTCCAACTGGGGGTATTCATTGAGTATGCAGGCAGCCATCCCAGTAACTGCAGCAAAAGTGAACATCTCTAATTTAACCCCTTATTTTCCATGTACACATTTCATAGCCTTTGAATCCAACATGCTCTGATATGGAAAGCTGTCACTGCTTTTTAAAATTGAGTAATATCTCCTAAATATTTTGAAAAATGGTGGCAGAGAAGATAGACTTCTCTTTGCAGCACACTAGAATGCCAACCAAGGGCCACCACAACACCAACCACAACCAAGAAACAAGCACCAAATTCCTAATGAAAATCTTAGTGGAATAAACACAGTCTCAAGAAAATCAAATAAATAATTTCAAATGTGAAAAATGTGCGTATTTTCACACTAAGCAAGCAGCTGCTTAAATTACTGTCTAAACCAAGTTGAAGTTTTACATGAAAGGACCTGCAGGTTCTCTCTGGCACTTACGGACACAGTTTATGCACTGGGCACCTGAGATCTGCCAGTGTCCCCCACGTGCTATAAAAACACTTTGATAACAACTCTGCAATAAAGAAGTGCTGTCAGATTTCTAGCAAAACAAAGTCAGGCTGGCCCTGCCAGGATAGAAATGAAAGCGAGAGATCCTGGCAAGGCAAAGATGGAAGTAGAACTCCTATTCTGTGGGAAAAAAACCCCAAAATACAGAGGAAAAAATAAAAAAAAGAAAAAAGCGCTCCCCCAAAATCAAAGGCAAACAAACAAAAACCAAACCCCAAAGCAAAAGGAACTTTACATAATTCTTAGCAATGAAAGTATATCCTGTGGGTTTGACTTCCTGACAAGACAATCTGGCATTTGCAGACAAATAATACCACACAGACATGGGCAGCCACTCAGCTCATGCTACCGAGTTGCCAGCCCACCACAAAGCAAAAAAGCAAACATAAACCCCACAGCAGTTACACAAAACCCTTTTTGGTTCTTTGTGAATCCTGCCTAAGTTATGTATCTCATGCCCACAACAACCTAAGTCCATCCCTCCCAACAGAAGGTTTGCTCAGGAGTGGAAAATTGGAGGTGGAGGGGGGAATCCATTACATTCTCATTTCAGCAGTGCCATGACTGTAACATTCCCGTAATAAAGAAATTAAGAAACACAACCAAGTTTCATAGAAATGTTAAACACTATTAGCAAGAAGTCAATGCATGGACTTCTCAGCCAAAGTGACCTCAGATCCATTAAAAACTAAACTCATGGCTACGAGAGCTACAGGACATTACAACACGTCCATTAGCAAGGGCAAGTGAACTGTGCTAAGTGGGCTGCCGAGCTTGCAGTGAGCAAAACTCAGTATTTGTCTATAACCTCATTTGAGTTCAGAGTTCTCCTGACCCACCCGGGTAAAAGCCTGGCTTTTGGAGACCCTGATCAGGCTTTTTCTGCTTCAAATTAAAACCTCCCTACTAATACTGGATGCCAGAAATAAAAAATAAAAACCCACATACAAAAACATTGTTTTGATGATGGCCTCTCTTACTGTTGGCAAGAAGTACTGTTTTAACACCTGCTGCTGCTTCCTTGTCAGGTATCTATGAGTAAGGCTGAGGATGTGTGAAGGAGGAGAAATCACAGAAATCATGCTGCTTACAGCTTTGTCCTGAAATGATATTTACCTTTCAACTCTTGGTAAAACAAATAAAATAAAAAGGAGGTCATTTCAGTCCTAGAATACTGATGATTAAATGAAACCAGCCTTTACTGTGAAATAAATGTTGGAGTAGCAGAAGCAGGGAGGGAGTGCTGTCAGCCAGGGACCCCAGCAAACTGAGCTGAAGTCAAAGAACTGTGCTGCGGCTGATCTCACTTTGCTGCCTGGAAATGCCAGCAGGGCTACCCTGGCACAGCCCCCAGCTCCTTCTCTTTTATCTTGTACACACCCTCAAGGTGGAAGGGCAAGGAGAAACACCAGCCCTGCAGACATGGATCTGAACTGAGAAACTGAGAGGCACCCAACTGGATTTATTATAAGAGCAGTGTTTAATCTAAGGAAAACGCCTTGCAAATGCAGAGATCCCAGTCAGGAGCCTCCTTACTGGTTCTCTTAAGTCTCTGAGATTTTGATCTCTGCTTCCCAAGGTGGGCTGTGGCTCAGCTTTATGCATATCAAAACCGCCAGGCACTGAAACCGCTATTTTGGGTCATCACAGGATGGAGCCCTCACTCTAAGTCTGTTGCCAGGTTTTCCAGGCCACCAGCAAGCAGTTATCCAAAGCCATCAAAAGTCACAGATGTTTACTAAACAACACCTTCTTTCTTTGTGCATCAGTGGTGCTGGTTTATTTTGGTTTGGGTTTTGTTTTTATGGTAGTGAAATGAAATGCAAGAGCAATGAAAGCCTTCCTTAATGCAAATTGGAGGACAAACATGTTTGTCCCTTGCAAGTTGGGCTGACTAAAACATTCTATTTTAGAAACAGGTAAAACCTAAATGACTGAAAAAACTCCTAAGAGAGTCATAAACTGCAATATGCTAGCTCATAACACACAGTCTGAGAAAACACTCTTCTGCCAAGAACCAGCCAGCCCCATGACCTGATAAAATAGAGTCCTTAGGCCCAGGAAATTCTTCTGTGTCAATGACAGCAAAAGAGAGGTGCCAACAGCCCAAGAGTAGGAGTTCTGCCACTTAGGTGAAGAGGAAAGAGAGGATTCTGCTATGTTACGTGTACGCAATGGAGAATTTGTAATTCAAGAGCTCAGCCTAATGCTAATCAAGCTTAATATATCTTCACACTGGTTTTAATAGGAATGGGATTGGACTCCAAGCAGCCTGTGTGAGCACACGTGCACTGAGCAGGAGCTGGTGGTCTGCATTCCCACCATCAGGCACCAAACACCCCCATATGCTGTCTCCACCAAAAGTGTTGAGCACCTTCAGAGTTCAACATTAACTCCTGATACAGCCATAAATGGGTTCCCAGCAATAATCTGCTCTTCTTTTTTTTTTCTTTCTTTAATCTTGCTCTAATTATTAAGGAGCAAAACACTGATGAACAACACTGATTGCATATTCTAAAAAAAAAGTACCACCCTCCAGCTGCTCTGCTGGTGAATCCCCTTCTTGCTGCTTGTTGGGATTTACTTTCAGCCCTTTGCATCTGAAACTAATTACTGCAACACCATCCTCAACATTAATTCCCTTCTCCTCTCTGGAATCAGAAGCAATATGGTACATTCAAAGATAATTTTTCATCTCTCTTCCGAAAGGAAAGATCTCATCTGTTCAATGAAGATAATGGTAAATGAGTCACCAATTTCAGAAGGTGAAACTTTCTGACATCTCTTTATCAGAAACCATTGTCTGAAATTTCAGCTGGTGATTTAGGAAGCTTTTTTTATATGAATGTCACCAAGACCTAGTGAATTCTGTCAGCTTTCTGTGTGATCCTAAAGACAAATTGCAGCAATATCTTGTCAACCAGCTCTGTTAAACTTACTTCACTGTGCATTCTCCTTGCACCTGTTTCACTGTTAGCTTTTCTCTCAGAAAACATTTTGACCAACTTTCTTCAGCAATACTTACTGGAATTTTCATATTTTTCTTCATTTTTAATTAAGTCCCTTTGTTTTCAGTGATAAGAAGTAATTACTAAGTGACCAGAGTTTTCAGGAAGTTGCAATTATGGTGCTGCAGTGTTAAATAGAAAGATTGCATCATTAGATCCAAAATATCTGTGAGATGCCCTGTCAGAATTGGTTTCAAGAAGTAAAGACATCCCTTACCCCTCTCCAAAGGTTATTTCTGTCTCCCATCACCTCACCATCCCCATTCCTGTATCTCTGTGGTCTCTGCAGCTTGGTGCAGCTGCACCTCAATGTCTCCCTGCTAAAGGTCCTCAACTCACAGTTCAGCAAACAGCAAATGTGCTGCTGCCCACCTGCTCCCGTGGGCCAGGCACCCGAGGAGTGGCTTTGGAAGAGGCACAGTCCAAGAGATACTGCAATAGAAAATATATACTTGTACATTTTCTGCTATTCAGTGGGATGCTGAAAATAAAAGGAAATGAAAAATCAGTAACTCATTCAATTCAACGAGCAGATGCAACTTGTGCCTTTCCACACAGACTTTCCTATGCTAAATATTAATCATAACAATTAGACTTTCTAGAAGATGACATTGTGCTTTATCAAACTGATGCAGAACACTGACTCACTCCTCGAGTTCTCTGATGCCTGAACTATTGGATTGCTATGCATAACATTAGAAGAATTAAACAATTCCAAGCTATACTGTTATGACCAAAATGACACAACTGAAGCAGCGTTCAGTTTCTGTGTGCACTCTCTGAATACAATCCGAGCCTTTGTTCACAGCATTTACAACCTGACAATACACTACAAAGAAACTTAGAAAAGCAGCAACAAGATAAAACCAAACCCAGCTGAGGACCAGACCTCCCAAGTCATTTAGTGAAGATGAGAATGAAAAGCTGTATCATTTCAATTAAACTCTCATCCAAGTACTCTCAAGATCTACCTAGTCTGTATTTTTTAATCTGTCAGGTTAAAATGAAGAACTGTTTGACCCCTGGTTTTTTTCATCATATTGACTGAGAGCTTATATTTGGCACTTGCCATTTGAAATAATGCAGCCAAGTTTTCACTGGATAAAACTGAAAAAAACAATGGAATGAAAGAAACTTTCATGCAAGTCCTGAAATAAGGGCTATTTGTGTAGGGTTTATTCTGGTTTGCTCCTGAACTGAAGCTTGAGTCAAACACACATCCTCTGTCCAGGCTTATTTAGATTGGATATTAAGAAAAATTTCTCCACTGAAAGCATTGTCAAGCTCTGAACAGGCTGCCCAGGGAAGTGGCTGAGTCACCATCCCTGGGGATACGTAAAAGACGTGTAGAGGTGGCACCCAGGGACTTGGTTTAGTGGTGGCTTGGCAATGCTGGGTTCATGCTTGGATTTGATGATCTTAGAAATCTTTTTCAACCTAAATGATCTTTGATTCTATGATTTTGTGTCAGTGCTGCCATGTTCAATCCCTTGCACGGACAAGCCCTTATTAATGCCATGCACAGAGATGGCAAACAGCTCTACTTCTCCAAAGGCAACATCCCACTCTTTTCCTTGCCCCCTTCCCTGTGCTTGTGGGCTGTCAGATGAGTCACTGGCTCTTTGAGATGACTCCATTTCATTAGGGGATGTAATTTCCCCCTGTGTAGCCCACTTGTGTTTTGAGCACAGTTTTCATGCCCACGCTTTGGAACGGGAGGGCTGCGGAGCCGACAGCCCAGCTGAGAAACAGCTTTGAGTGTGAGGCTTAGAAGAAATTTGCAATGTTGTATTTGTAGCATTTTGTACTCCGTTGTTCCCAGAGATAATTCCTTCACTTTTACTTGCAAGATCTTTGTATTCCTCACTACAATCAAGGAGAGGAAATATGACTGTAAACCTTTTGGTCTATATTATCATTTCTTGTTGGTTTGGTATGTTAATCAGTGTCAGTAATGGCTGCAAAGAGAACTCATTCAATCCTCAAATGAAGAGAAATCTGAGGTTTCTTACACTGGCACATTTTCTAGTGGATAAGCTTTTTCACAGAGTAATTATTTCATTTTCCAGAAAGATTACTGATTACATCACATTGGAAAAAACCAAGAGAGGGGCCCTTTATCTTCCCCATGTTTCTGCAATTCTTGTACAAACTTATACTTGTTACCAGGAAAAATGACAAATTTGCCATCTGATCAAAATGTTAACAAGGTAAGTGTCAGTGAGATGGATCACTGACTGTCACTGCAAGCCAGAACATGAGGATACATTGATATTTCTCAATATATTCACTGCTTCCCCAATGTTCGCTAACAACATTTCTACTGCGAGTGTAATAAATCACACAGAAATAACAAGCTGCATAGGATCTCTGGGATATGATAGATTTGTCGTAATAGCAGCATCTGCAAGGTAGAAAACAATTGGTAATGATCTATAGAAAGACCTAATCAACTGCCATTTGCTATAATGTGGCAGACGAAGCAAAGATATGAAATCCATAACACTTCTTTAGCCACTGCCCTCCCCATACACACACACACACGTCAAGTGGGGAATAGTAAAAAGAATTAATGAGCTTTGGGGTCGCAGAAGTAGAAAAGAAAGTTAATAGCATGCCCTGGATGCAATCATTAAATTATACACTGCTGAACAAGGCAAGGGATAATCACAGAAGCTGCACAGTCCTGTGACAGCAGTAAAGGCTTTTAGCAAGCCTGCGCTTCCTCTTTTGCTTTATTTCTTTTACATCTATTTCATTATTTTAAAAAGTACTTTATGTCAAAGTGGGGCTGGATAAGCAAAGGAAAAACACATTCTAAGTTCACAGGGGGTCTCAGAGGACTGAAGTCTGTATGTGCCAAGGCTCTCTAGGTATGTTCTGCAGCACAGGAGAACAAAATGAAGTGTCTGTTTTGCACTGGGCTGTGCCAGGTCCCAAAGTGGCTGCTGAGGCTTTAGTGTTCCTTTGCCTGCTCCCATGTGGGAGGGAAACACCCACCTTCCAGGACACACATGCA
Source organism: Picathartes gymnocephalus (assembly GCA_013390045.1). Taxonomy (NCBI): domain Eukaryota; kingdom Metazoa; phylum Chordata; class Aves; order Passeriformes; family Picathartidae; genus Picathartes; species Picathartes gymnocephalus. Next base: position 257,522 of record WEKY01011624.1, read on the forward strand.
AGATGTGCAGCTTCTGTTTCCTGAAACACCAAAGTCTAACAGAACTGCCTTCCTGGGAGCTCTAGTGCTGCCTGGGGTTAAACCCTGAAGTCATGAATTCTAGATACTGAAATATCCTCTCTGCATCACATCCTCCATTGCCACCTGCCTACAATAACTTTCAGGTGAAGAACTAACACTCACCTAGAAACCCAGAAGTTTCCAAGGTTACATAGACTGTTCTGTGGAGAATTTCTTGCTAGCCACACCAGGAAAGGCTCTCTAGAGAACAAGGCAGTGTAGTGCATGCAAGGCGAATACTGGATCCAAAATTTCAAAAGGGAAATTCAATCCATTTTTATAAGGTTCAAATCAATCTCTCCCTCTCTCTTTTTTT
>WEKY01011624.1:257937-306949 GCA_013390045.1 Picathartes gymnocephalus
GTTTTGTCGGTTTTTTTGGGGTTCTTTTATTCCCTAAAAATGTTGGTAGAAGAATAATGGCTGCTTTGTGGTGCTGTGCTTACAAATCACATTTTGCTAAGTGAATGCATTTCTGAGAACACAGGAACTGCTGTGCTGCCTCAGCACAGCAGTGCTCTGCCCCAGCATCCTGCCTGGCAGCTGCTGCAGGAGAATGTGCAGGAAACCTCCTAGTGGGCAATTATGGGAAAACCTGTTCAGATCCAAAATTTTCTTCCAGCCCCTCTATCAGTCAATAAAATTGGCATATCTTGAAACGTGGAGGTTTTTCTCGTTGCAAGCATTTGATTCAAGTCCTTCCCAATGTTTGGAACTTAGTACTTTTCCATATCAGAGAGCTTGCTAAAAGCTGCATTTTCAAAAGTCCTTATCTTCCAGCCTGGCACCAAGAAAAGCTGGACAGATTTTGGAAAGGACTCAGCTCCTTAGTGAATGGGAACTGCTGAGTTCTTTTGCAAATCTGTCCTTAAAGGGTCACAACAGGAGCTGCTCTGTGTACAGCAGTTTGAAAATCTGTCCTCAGTGGGAGGTGCTAAGCCTTCAGAAAGCTGGTGCTCAAGATTTTTGATAATCTGGCCCCAAGTTAAATAGCAGGGGCCAAATTAAGTGATTTAGAGGCAGAAATACCCTACTGATAGCAGTGGAAATTTCCACTTGCCAATGAATGGCTCAATAGGATTCTGGAATAATAGAGCCATGAAAAGTGGATAATGCAACAAATAAACATCAAAGGGTAAGACTTTCCTTTTCAATCATGTCTGCTTGCACTCTGCATAAAAGGACTGAAATATTCTGACATGAAAGAAGGAGAAGGAATCGTTAACTGCAGAACCATGCATTTCCTTCTGAGATGAACACACAACATTTCTTAGAAACATTTTTAGTGATTTCTTAGTATTCATATGACATAGTTGGTAATGATGATACATGTCTTACATGATATATAAGACACTAGTGGTACTTGACCTAATCTCCTGGACTAGTCTTCTCTTCCTATCATAGAATCATAGAATGGTTTGAGTTGGAAGGGGCCTTAAAAATCATCTAGTTCAACTCCTCTGTCATGGGCAGGGGCACCTTCCACTAGATGACGTTGTTCCAAGCCTCATCCAACGTGGCTTTGAACAATTTCAGGGATGGAGACATGCACCAAAGAGAGAACAGCCTTACATTTCTCCAGTTCTTTTCCACTCTGGAAGTGAAGCTTTGCCAGTAAAGCTATTTTGCTTAGGAACAAATGACTTCCCTCTCTCTCCCTTAGATATTTTCAACATTCAGCCACTTCCATCCACAATTCTGATCAAAAGTGAAGTTTGCACACAACTATTTTATGAGTGCTTATGGCATTTTTGACAAAGAATTTTAGGGGAACTCGCTGGTATTCAAATGAACTTGACCACCACAAAACTTGAACCTCAGGCAACTTCCCCAAATTCTCACAGCAATTTTGGCCATCCTTACTAGCATGATTAAGACTTCTGTTCTTCACTTCTGATGGAATACCCTGCTAATGAAGGTCTCCTGCACATTTGGAGGAGAAGGCTTGAGCATGAAGCTAAGGAGGGTATTTATGTTGTGGGCTGGATGGAAGTACATCATGTTTCCTTCATGGCTTCAAGTCTCTTCCAAAACCCTGGAGAGAATATTGGTATTTACAGCTCCCTCTAACACACCTGCAGGGGCACACAGGATTTTTGGGGCCATAGGAACAGCCTGTTCACAGAAGCTGAAGACATCATGTTAGGAGGACAGCAGGAAGGTATCAGGGTAGCTCATCAAGGAAGAAAATTGGGCACCAGACTGATTATCAGAACAAGGTTATTTAGCAAGTGTTTATGTCAGCTTTCTGTTGCAGAAGTTATTTGTCTTGGTGAATCCATGAAGTAAGGAAGAAGAGACTGAGACATGAAAGATACTGAACACTTTTCCCCAAAGGGAGAGAGCAAGGCAGAGGATGAACATTTTCATTTCACCAGAGGAAATCTGGTTATCAAGATTTGGTAATCTGTTAATAAATGCTGTTCTATGTAATTAAAAGAAAACAACAACAACAAAAAGCCACAAAATGATTGTGGACCAGCAGGAAACAATAAACTCTCCATGGAGAGTGACAATTCAGAGAACACCCACCACGTGGCCCACCTTCCTTATTCCTCCTCTAGAAACAGACCCTTTTTATACATGGTGATTAAGGCACTAAAGCAAAAAGTATTAACATGATTCACATGTAGAAAACAAGGTTATTAGAAGTAGGGATCATTTCAGCACATTGTTCTCCCTAATAAGCATAGCAATGAGTAATTGAGTTTCAGGCAATCTCCAAGGTGGCGCTTTGTAGAGAAAACGGAGCTTGGCATGATGTCTACTTTTCCTTTAATTACATTGCCCTAATGAGCAACTTTCTTTACTCTCAGCAAATTTATTTCTTGAGAAGAAGCAATAGTAATAAACATGCAAAAAGGATCACCAGGTAGCACCTGAGAAGAAACAACAGCAGCTTAAAATGACAAGAGGTTGCTAAAAGTGGTGGAAAAACACCAGATTGTTCTCAGTTTCATTATGCTTATCACTCTTAAAAGCAAAGTAAAGGATGTCACTGGAGCACATTATCTAACCTGGGAAGTGTCCTTGTTCTACTGTAATTTCCCTTTTGCACACGTTCCTGAGAACAACCCAGAAACACAAAGTGCTGATACATCAATCCACAACTCCTCTGCTCAGGCAGCAGCAGAGGGCAATTCTGCCTCATGCCCCTGTGCAAGATGAAAAGAGAAAATCACATGCCAATAACATCCTCCTGAGTGTCAATATTGCCACTGTAACCTCATACAGAGGATAAAGGGCTGGCTTTTCCAAAGTCTTTATGGCACTTAGACATCTGACTCTTGTTGAAAGTCAATGCCTGCTTTGCTTACCTCTTTTTAGAAAACCACCTGAGAATCCACTTATGGCAAAGGACTCCCTGAATCTGCCTTTCTGGAGACAAAAGCTGGGACATTTCATACATATGTTCATTCTTCCAATTTCTTTCCCTAAGCATTTGCCAGGAGACACCATACTAGTGAAGACAGAACCCCTTTTCTACAGCTGGGTGAACATGTCACCTCTTGTTAAAATACCTGAGTTGTTCACCTTCAGAGAGCAGCAATTGCTGCTGCTCACAGGCTTTGGTTGAATAAAGCCACTGCACTATCAGGTGACAATCTGACTTTTTAAATGCCAGTAGTATTATTCTTCAGGGAAAAAAAAGAAAAAAAAAAGAAGAAAAGTTATTGAGAATCATTCCAGTTTTCAGTGTTGCTCAAAGCTGGGGAGCACATCCTACAATATCTACCAGCTGCCTTAGGACCACATTTTCCTACAGGGAAGCATGGGCTTCATATGCTATGTTACTCCATGTAGCTATAGATGGGTGATCAATCCACCTTTTCCTGGTTCAGGAATTCATGGATGTATCTGCACTCAGCAGTTTTGCCCTGGCTCAGTCCAGAACTTCACAAGGTCTCTTCACCTCTCTGCATCAGACCTGCAAGTACTGTTACTGAATGTACTCACAGAGGCAGGAGGAAGCTTCATTTACATGCATTAAAAAAAAAATAAAAATACTGAAGTCTTCAAAAACAGGCACTTCAGATGTATAATCGTGAAATAAAACTATCTTCAAATAGAAAATCTGAAAATGCCAATGGTAGCAGACATCGAAGACCTTAAATGTTTATGCAGCTTTATGTATTGTTATTTCTTCAGTAAGCCTGCCATGGAAATGGCAGGGGTATGGGAAGAAAGTATGTTAGCACTTATAGTCTACTCATAAATGCAGTAAATGCAACTATTTTACTGAGGAAAAAACCAGGAGGAGAGCAGAGGCCCATCTCCTGGGGAGCTAATCTCAATTACTGCTCCCAATCATGCTTCAGCTGAAGAGAACTCTGCAAAGAGCCCGTGCTGTACATGACCTGGCAGTTGTGTGCATTTGCCCCTTCAAAGACACTCATGTAATGAATGAGAATGGACTTTTTCCTTACAAAAAGAAAGGAAAAAAGTGATTGTTTAAGGAAAAAGGAAATTCTAAAAAAGGCCTTCCATTAAAACTCAATTTGTTGCAATACCTTCCGACTTCCACAGAGATTACAGTCCCTAGAAGCAAGATACCAGTACACAGAAGTAATTTACATAGGCAAAAGGGAGACACAAATGTTTAGTTGGATTTGCTTATATGTTTACCACAAACTTATGATCAATTTTTGCAATTAAATGCAGGAAGGGATTCTTTGGCAACCTCGTACACAATGCTGCAGCTGTCCAGGCACAAAGTGGGACAAAGGCTGCCTTACTTCCCTGTTTTTGTTGGAATACCTGTGTTTAGATAGCTATAATCAGGCTGTAACTCAGCCAAGTGGGATTTTGAAGCTTTCTTTTCCTTGGAGCAGTAAATGCCACTGCTCGATGTGGGCATCAGTTGTCACTTTCTCCAATTTGCAGGATGCAAAAGCTGAAATGGGAAAAATGCTGCACTGTGCTACTTCAAACCCTTTCAGGGGCTCCCTGCAGCACGGGGAGGCACAGGCAGCCAAAAGAAGTTGTAAGCACACTTTGCTAGCTGCAACTCTTAGTTGTCAGAAAGATAAAAGTTTCCTGCACATGCAAAATAGCAGCATGAGCTGTTTTTGAAAACAGATCATACGTTTCTGGTAATTAATTGAATTTTGGAGATGTTTCATTTCTGCCCCCCAAGGAAATGCTGTTAGCTCCTCTCTTCTGAGCATCCTGTGTGTTTTAAAACACACACTTAATTCCACAGAGAATATTCCATCAGGGATATCAGAGCAGTTACAGCTCTCTGAGGAGACATCACCCAGTGTGCAGTCACAGCTCTCTGCTCCCCCAGCCCCGACAGGTACCTGTGGTTCAAAGCTGGGCGTTTGGTCACTGCGCTCTGCTCACGGCACTGCCGCACCGCACCTGCCCCCAGAGCACCAGAGAACCCGAGCAGGGCACAAACCTAGCTCATAAATCTGAGGGCTGGAGAACAGTAGGAGAGAGGGGAGCAGATTCTCGCATCATCAGGAGGGAAATAGGCTTTTAAAAAGCCAGTTGTGTCTGTGCACAACAATGAAGCTTTATGTCTATATAAACTGACAAGTCAAATTGTCCTCCTGGGCCCAATTCTCAACATCAGTGCCATTTGACGGCGATCGCTGCCTCCTGCCTCCGCAGCCGAATGGCTCTGTCTGCCAGCAAGGGCAGGCAAGATGATTAAAATAAGCATTAACAGAATGGTTGGTGATTAGCTTCTCCCTTTCTCTTCTTTTTTTCTCTTTGCTTTCTCTTTTTTTTACATATAGTTTGGGTCTGCCAAAGATTGCTAAAGCCTTTTCTTCATTAGCACTGTACTTAACAAGTGTAAACTTAAAGTGTTCATTTTCTTAAGGCCAAGAATTAAAGCAATTAAGGAAAACTGCTGCAACCTAGCACCAAAGTCAATCCTTAACATGGAGAAGAAACAATAGTGTTTAACATATTTAAATAAAACCAAATTGTGCACAATTATGCTAACACTGTTAAACTAAATTCTCACTCTGCTGCAATGTTTTATTAATATTTCCCTTCTGAAACTGAAATGACACTTTTTTGCCCCCAGAATGGCAACAGATCTGTGGTCACTGCATTGCTTTCCTGGCAAAACCATTGCAACAAAAGGTAACATCCACTCTCATTCTATCCTCATTGTACCATCAGCTTCTCTTCTCATATGGGCTTAATCCCTTGCCAGGTCTGCACCGCATTTCAGTGTGATTTGGTTTGTGCTTACCAACTACCTGCTTCTGAACCTTAAAGAGAACACAGGGCAGCATTTCATTTGAAGTTTAAGGTAGCGTTTTAATTCGGCAAAGAAAAATCTATCTTTAGAAAATGGCAACTCCCTGACAGGTTTGTTTGCTTTCCATATCATCAATTCCAAAAAAGCTGAGTACTTCGGATGCTAATGGGGCATGTTCTCCCACCAGCATGAATTCAGCTTACTCTGCCTCAAAGGATACGCAGAGATCTGAAGACAGTTTTACCTCAGGACTGGGAATACACAGGAAGCATCTGAGCAAGTCCAAGCACTGACAGTGTGAACAGGCCTCAGAGACCATGTTCACTTTAATCCTCTTATCAGCAAGCTGTCCTTGCTTGGAGGCTCTTTGTCACAAAGTCACTTGCCAATGAAGTACCATCAAGGACACAAAAGAGCAAATACTCCATGAGCTAAACACAATAAACATCCTGCACAAGGAGCCAAGAGATCCTTTGCAATGGTCACAAAAATTTGCATCTACTGTATTATAGATGAAATGTGATTCCTGGAAGCCAGTATCTTTTAACCTGGGAGGACAACGATTGTAAAAACCCTGAGGCAGGAAAGGGTAAGAAGCATCAAGAGCAGTGATGGAATGCAGAGAGACAGCCAGAGTAGAGGGCAATGAGGCTTCTCCATGCTATGTAAAATGCCAAATGTACATTGCCTTCCAGACAAAGCCTAGGTGTAAAGGGCATGTGTGTGATCATGAGGGATGGCTGCCTTAATGGGAAACCTTGAATCACTTCTAATTCTTTTCTATACCTGAGCTGTTTCCATTTCTCTAGATCCTATGGAAGATATCACAATAAATTAAATGGCTCTTAATCAGATCAGATTATGATATCCTGCTATCTGAAACTAAGTGCAGCAACACAGACAGCATAGAGGAGGGTCTCAGAGATTTCAAGTGTCCAATTAAGAAATATCTCACAGGGTTGGAAAGGGCAGAAAATACCACAAACAGTGGGGTTTTCATCTAGGGAGATAAACGTGACCATAGGACATCTCCCAGTATAGCTGCTGGGCCTTACTGAGAAATTTGTCAGTTTTGATTCATGTAGGTTGAGGACATGGAATAAGCTTGCAGGGCATGCCAGCATTGTCCAGGGGGGTTTCCAATCCTAATCAGACAAAATATTATGGTCCAGAAAATAAATTAGCTTGTTTAAAACAAAAAAAGGAAATATATTTGATTGGTAAAAAAATATTGTTTCAGGTTAACTAAAAATTATCCATCCAGCTACGACATCAAAACTGTAATTATTGGCACAGTTCTAGGTTCTACTGCAATACACTCAGCTGGAAATACACACAGTTCATCTGCCCTGCCCTGCTGGAGTCACTAAAATATCACAAGACTCAGGAAGCCACTGGGAAAGGCTCCTTGGCTAGGAGAAGCTCCTCTGATGCTTGCAGGCAGAAAAAGCAACATTGGCAAGACCAGAGTAAAATCCAGAGCCTACTGGGAAGAATTGATTCGCTGCTGCATCAGGAGATTGGGAAATAAACTTTTACCTGGGAAAACCAGAGCTTTAAAAAAACACCCCACAAAACTACTTAGATTCTGTGCTGCTTCTGCCCTTTTCTATGGGTTTAACTGTGGCGGGTGCACAGAGAGCAGGGTCTGGCCCCAAGGGAGTTCAGATGCAGCAGACTGATCTCCCAGCAGGCTGCAATATGTTCCCAGAAGGCACAATATCATTCTGAGGCCAAGGAACAGCCTATTAGCTCTGCATGCCATTAATTTTCATGAATAGTTCAATCTGATGCTCACAAGAGCTGTTGGGCATCTTTCCATTTTGTCTCGCAGGACCTGTATGAGGGCTTATTTATCTTTTTACTTCATGCCTTACCTTTAGGCCTAAGCAGTTCAGTGCAGCTGTGCAGGTTTCCAGCCCTCTGCCAGGCTCAGTGCCCAGCAGCAGGCAGGATGCTGTCTGCAGGTCGGAGAGATGGCATGTCACAGCCAAAGCCATTCAGGGAGAATTAAACTTCAGGCTTGTTTGACTAAACTTCTGAATTCACCACAGTTCCCCTGTTTTGCCAGCCCGAAGAAACAGCCCAGCAGGTTCTTGACTCATATGCCAAAATGCCTCCTTCATCCTCCCTGGAACTGGAAATGATTACTAATAGGTATTCTTGCTGAAATGATTTAACATAACGTGCTGAATGAGATCGTGAAGTCAAAGTATCTTTTCCTAAGTGACTCTCTCACTGCTTGCCTGAATGCCAGAGGGGAACAAGGATAGCACGAAGCAAATTCTTTTGCTGGCTTTTTACAAAATCTCATAAATTACTGAAGAACTCACAGTAGGAAGTTTCACTCAGGTTCATTACAAGAGCTCCATGATGCAGGTCTGGCAGGTAGAGGAGGATGGAGATGCAGGGGTTTGGTTTAACCTCTCTCTTTCACGCTTTCCACTTTTCCAGTGCTCTCCAGTCTAGGCTGGGAACTGAAGACAGGCAGTGAAACGAGGTGGGCATGAGAGCAAGGCTGCTGAGGGGCTGGGAACTCTGCCCTGCGCGCACAGCCCTGGATGTGCATTGCTGTGGCAGCTGCATCTGATACAGGAGGCTGCAGGCACCAAGTGAAACACAGAATTTGGGGAGGAAGAGGGTGTGCACCCCAAAACACACCTCAGCATGCCAGGGGTGCTCAGCATGCCAGGGTTTCATGGAGAGGCCAGGCTGCCCTTACCCATCCGAGTCTGTCAGCCTCAAAATTAACTTATTGAGGTCAGCACTCATAACAGGAGTGTGGAGTTTTGATTGAGTCTTCCTTTCTGAGAAAGGCCCATCGTCTCTGGCCCAGTAGAGCTATTACCTGCCAACCTAAAGGATGATGAATGTTATTTATATTGCAGTAATGGCTAAGCACTCAGTGGAGACCAGGGACAGGCTGTGCTATGGACTTTTCAAACACCCACTGAATGAGGGCTGCCCACAGATGCCTGGAAGTGCTGAGACTTTTCAGGATAATGTTCTTGAATGTCTTGGACATGATGACCTCCAACAACTGCAGTACCTGTTCTGACTGCAACAACACAGGGGGCTTCTCCACAGTAAAGATGTTCGTCCATACCAAATTCTTATCAGCCACTGTGACATGCCCTTATAATAGCAAAGAACTCATCCACTTCAAAGCAAGCAACTACTTGATAAGAGGCTTTTAAGTTCCTTGATTAGTAAACGTGAAATATAATCTCTTTCAAACCAAACAGAAAACACAGAGGTATAGAGTTATTCTAATGGAAAGTTTTCCTAAGATTTAGCTGCTATTGTTCTGCTGTCCAAGAAATAAAGTGAATCAATGAATAAGAACTACCCAAGATGAAGATGAGAAAAGTAATCTAGCAATAGTAAAAGATGAAGGGCCTGATCCTATAAAAAACCCTGTAAGAGCAATTTAACTTTGGCATGTGCACACTTGCAGGATTAGGCTTCAAATAACTGCAGAGAAATGTAAGAACTGATAAACTATAGCTTTATCTTTCCACTACAGTGAGCCCAGAGAGTGGATAGCTAACACTTCCCAGGAAATACCCTTCCAAGAAATAGCCCTGCAAAGATGCAAAGGAAATACAGCTAAAACATTAAATGCAGATGGTTTTTTAATATTAGTGATTCTTTTTGTATATTGAAAAATCACACAATAACTTCTTTCATATGCACTGAGGTACAAAAGCCTAAAGTATTAAGTGACACATTCTACCAAGAAATGCCTTAGAGACGGTGCTGTGAAATAAATGTCAGCCCCTCTTTTATCCCTTCTACAATTAATTTTCCACCACCGCCGTTCTAAAATATATATCCAGAAATCAGCAGACATTTGTGCCCATCAGATACCTCATTAAAATACAAGTGCTAAGAAACACCTTACCTTTAATTGTACCCTTTACACTTAAAAGCTGCTTTAGACAGGGCTGTGTCAGAGCTTCATAGCGAAAAGCCTGAAGATCTCAGAGCCCAATAAACAGACTAAGCAGGGAACACCCTGATATGCTTTCTTCTGCCTTTTCCATCAGTTGAGTGGTCACTCCAAAACTGAATGGGAGAAATTAAACACACAGTGAGAGACTGCAAGTACTTTCTGGCTGTCTCAACTCTAGAAGTCTCCTAAGAGGACTGAAGTCTCAGCATCTGGGCATTCCTTTCACTGTCAGACACTAAGAGCAGTGGGATTTATCAGCAATCTGCTGAACATATACAGATGACAACTGCAGAGCTTGGAGAGCTCAAAGGCATTTACAGATAGAAAGGGGTTTGCAAAAGACATGTTGAGCCAAAGCTGAGACCTGAAGTCTGTGAAAATTGCTCCCAATTGCTGTTAAACCTTTAGCTGTGGTAGTTAAACCAGGAACTGCAATATGCACAATTTATCCTAGGTGTGCTTTACAATTGCACAGACTGTTTGAGGGAGGCTGATCAGCCTTCATGTCACATTTTACAAGGAAAGGGCTTTTGGGATGGTTTTGGAAGGTGGTCTTTGCTGCCTAAATCCATAACTCCATCTACGGCTCAAATACATGGAAATGAAGTGTCGTTTACGAACAAGTTTTGGATTTTTAAAGTACAAATTTCATGAAAAATAGATTTAAAGCTCTCTCCAGCACCCACATCTCATATAATGGTACCTTATAACTCATCAATTTCCAGCCTGTTGCCCCACCATGATCTACATATCTTCCTAAATCTCTTAAAGTATCTTCTTGTCTAAAGGATGTGACTTGCTGACATCACAGAGATGCATAATATCAAAACGCTTTTGCTGTACTGACATAAGCTCCAAATTATTTCCAAAGTCAGCTGTATTTTCAATAATTTGTCCCTTTTTCATTTTCAAAATAGCTTTATTCACTTATGATAGCAAATTGATTAAGTCCCTCCATCCTCAATCCAGACAGTGATAGAACTCAGCACCAAACTTTTTATAGCAGCAAATGTGTTTTTGTTTCCCTGGCATCCTAAAAAATATTAAATCTTTCTTCAGCTACAGTCTGTACAAAAGTGTGTTAGCTCTGTGGTGTTCAAGAATAGCTAGTTATACTCTGAAGTTATACATTCTTCTGCTAAAAGATACATTATCACATCTATGTCTAAATATTTATGCTTCCTGTTTGTTAAAAACAACACCTACAGTTCCTATAATTGGAAATGACAAAATATAAAAGAAATTCTTCACCAGTTTGCCACCCTTTTGAATCTAACAACACTAAATATACAATCTAGTTCATTAGAGTTTTGCCTGTTTCTGTTTAGCTATAACAAGGGAGAGATAATTGTTTTAAAGAAGAAGCAAATGCAACTCTAAATATGACAGAAATGGAAAGAGATTTGATGGGTTGATGCATCTGAAACTGCTTAACATATGTGAAAGGGAAAAGATCATAGAACTATACAGTCATTAGGCGGAAAACACCGGTAAGATCACTGAAGCCAGCCATTAACCCAGCACTGCCAAGCACATCACTAACCCATGTCCCTGAGAACCTCATCTACACATCTTTTAAATACCTCCAGGTGACTCCACCACTTCCTTGAGCAGCCTTTTCCAACGCCTGACAATCCTTTTGGTGTTAACTTTTTGTTCAACTTTTAACCACCACACCAGCAAAGACTGCCATTATTTATTTCCATTGCATCTCCTTGCTCTGCAGTCTCATTAAGGTTTTACCCTTCTTAGTGGGGTTTTCAGGTACTACAGTTCATATAACTTGTCAGTAATACGCTTTCTTCTCCATTTTTGCATATTTAAGTAATTGAAAAAACCTTAAAACATACCACCTTTTTTTTTTCTTTTGTGAGTGGGGACTTGTCGTCATGTAGATATCACAAAGGAAAAAATACAAAAGCAGAAAATGGCATGATGTCTCTTTCAAGCAGATAGTATTGCAGTAGCACTGAACAAGTTTATATTAATTACTTTCAGAAAGTGAAGGAAATGTCATATTTCACATAGAGGATCCTACCAAACCCACGAAGAACAAGCCATAAATTTAACAATAGTGAGATTTTTTCATAGAATCATTGTGACAGCTGTCAAACTGGGGAAAACTTTCTGTTAATGCCAGTAAAATTGTTCATTTAAACAAAAGCCAGTGATTCAGTCACACTGGAACAGCTCATGAGCTGAGCCCTGCTGCACAAACTGCACACATGCAGATATTCCATCCATATGCAGAGTTGCTCTTTAATTTCCATCTTTGGGGATACAATGTGATTTATCCAAAGCTGAGCAGAGACCTACAAAAATCAGGCCAGAAGGCAATTTGTGATTGAGTTGTAACAAGATGCCTGTGTTTTCTCTGGTTGGAGGGGGGAGGTTTGGCACCCCAGGCGAGCAGCCGGCGCAGGACACCCTCCCTGTGTGCCAGGCTGACCACGTGGTCACCCTTTTCCCCTGTGCCCTCAAAATAAGAGAGCACAACTATTCATAGAGATGCACCCTGTGTGCAGTGACAGACCAAAGTACCAAAGGTGTCAACTGTATCCTCCCTCAGAGAGGGAGCTCACAAGGAAATCCCAGTATAGATCTTGGTGCTGCCACAGGATCTTTGCAAACAATAAAAATGCAGAGATCCCATTGACTACCTCCACCCGTGGGAGGGCCTGGACCATTAAGGTGATTTCCTAACATCAAAACCAACCCTGAAGAAGAAATGGAGTGTAACTCATACCTCCTCGTAGACATCATCATTCCTGCTGAAGTCTCCAGTCCTCCTTGGAAGCACATGGACATGAACATGCTGAAAACGTGAAACAAAATAATGGTGATTATCAACTTTCTTTTCAGAACTGTCAGCATTATTCTCAACACACACAAATAACCGTGCACAGGCTCCCACAGCATTATTTTCAGAGCAAAATACATTAACCTGTTCCATAACTGTATCTCAACTCTTTGGAGAATATAAAAGATGAAAAACATGAGAGAGCAGCCCTGGTGTATTATATGAGCTTCAGAGTGAAATGCCTGCAAGTTTAGGGGCTCTGTGGAATTATTCATAGTTGTCAGTCAGAGACATATTTAGCCACAGCTTTGAAATAACGATGTCCCTTGGAGCTGAGTGTTGTGTCTGTGGAATAGATGGGAATAAGAAGGTGCTGGGGATGGGATGCGGTGGAGAGCTCGTGTGGGCAGCCCGGGCTCAGGGCTCACTGTCTGGGGACAGAGGAGCTGCTGCCACACCACGGGCAGCACGTGGGTAGAAAGGCTGGCAGAAGAGGACAGCGCCTCTGACAAGGTTAGAAAGACTTCAGTGTTTCCTTTCCTTCCCAGAGGCTGTAGCCCAAATACAAAAAACTGAAGCCCCTGGGGGCACGAGACTCATGCTGGGGACAAACCTGCAGGGACAGAGTGGCCCAAAACCTGTGAGGCACAAGGACTGTGAGCCCAGTTTGGCAGAGTCTGAAGTGTGTCCCTCTCCTGGCACAGGGACATTGCCCACGGGGTGGCAGAGCTGAGGACTGAGCTGCACAGGCAGCTTTGGGTTACCCAGTTTGGGAAGGAGGTGAATGGTGATGCATTTTTATCAAAAGTGCTGATGTGATCTGGGGAAAAGAAACAAAACTATGGGCAAGAACAAAAATATATGACTTGGCACCTTGATGTTGTGTTACTGCTATTACCATTTTTTTTTTCTGACACCCTCTTCATATCATAAAGGAAGGGTAATTCAAGATCCTCAAGACCCAAACTCTGCTGGGAAAAGTACTTTTCTGCAGTAAGTTCAGCTACTAACAACATTGCAAAGCATTCTTTTCTCTTTTTCCCTTTGTCTTTTACTCTTGAGTAAAGAAAAACAACAACTGAGAATAATTCTTCAGGGAAAAAATCCTCCAACACCTCAATAAGGAGAGGCAGAAAGTAATCTGAGTGACAGATCACATTTATGCATCTTCAGATCTTTTTAGATAGTGCCTAAATCCTTTGGAAAACAAAAAAAAAAAAAGACTGCATCAGAAACAGCACCAAATGATTTGCATAGAATTTAGATGGCTTGCACCTGATATGAGGTAGAAATCAGCTGAAACTCCTGCACCTCACTGAAACATTCTCAAAACATGGCTTAAGTCTATAATGAAATATGAAATCAAAAAAGGTTTTCTTTGGCTATTTGTAAGAAAATTCAAACACACCTATATTGTGTTAGCTTCTATCCATAATAACATTTGTTCAGTGAATAAAATGAAAACACAAGGATGTTTCAGTTAATGAAATATTTCAAATACCACACTATTTTTTTTCCCCTCAGCTTTACCCTAGAGAAACGGAATATGTGATTTCTTATTCTTATCATTATCCACAGCTTTCAGTGTATTCAGACTAGAGATGAGGGTGAATCTTGAGGGTCAAAAACTGTGTTTTTGAGTAATATATCAGTGATAGTGTTCTGATAGTGTATTATACTAATATATCATAAGAGCGAAAGTGCTTCTGTGATGTATTAGTGCAATGTATCATCTGAACATCACTGCTCGTATGATGTATTGCTCAAAATCACAAAACAACTTTAAAGATGGTCTTCAGTAGCCCTAGGCCTGAAATTTTGCTTTTGGACAGACTTTCAAGAAAAATAAAAGTGTAGATTAAAGTTTGCAGGGATACTGTAAAATTTCATTACTGTCTCACACCTGTTGTTCTCATTAGATTTAAAATTTATTCGTAAGAGTAGAGTCCATTCATCTGCCAGTCAGTTTCCTTCTCCTCTGCTACAAGGAATGATAGTTTTGCTACAAGTATCAATTTGTAGGAATTTCTCTTGATGATATATATCAAATCTAATATCACCTATCAACAACCATATTCCCCAGAAGTTTAGCCACCTTTAAGGGTAATTTTTATCTCTGGTGCAGAATGCTCCAGGATGCACACAGGAGAAGCTCTGTATGCCCGTGACAGACGATTCAGAATATCAGGAAACACGCAGGGATGAAGTCCAAAGCTCAGTGCAGAGATGCTGCACTGCAGATGCACAGACCAGCACAGCAGGTAATGAACGAGCCTAATGTGATCTTCTACCCAAAATGGGCTCTTATGATCAGCATGAAAAAAAAAAAAAAAGAAGTGTTTATGACAGCATATGGGCCACTTGGCATCAGAGGAGACTTTCTCAGGGGTTAGTGACCTTTACTACATGCATTATGTTCTCACACACTGCCAGGCTGCATAGCAGAATCCATCAACCATATCACAAAACAAATGACTATTTCCAAGGTTTGAGGTAACAACAATCAATTTAAAAGAGATTACCTTTTCCATCCATCCTCTTTTTTTTTTTTTTTAAATTCTGTGTATGGAAAATAAATAAATATCTGGATTCTCCCCACTGTTTGTATAACAGAAACAAACAGGATCAGCAACAGTTCCTCACGTATTTCCCTTATCTTCAGTTTTACCAAGAAATACAAGCAGCACAGAGCTGTGGCTACCACGTAGTCAGAAACACTGAAGAGGGAGATTTCACACCTTCTCTAAGCTGCCTTTCAGCTTCTGGCCTTCTCAACTCGGAGTGGCTGATACTTTGATTCATTAGGAGATCTTTAATTGATCATTTTTTCTCCTTAGTACTACTTGTTACTGCTGAAGCCTCAATCCACAAAGGCACTTAAGCACCAGCTCAGTTTCCAACTTGTGAATTGGTTCAGTGGGAATATTCACATCCCAGATGTTTTGTTTATGTCTCAGTGTTTTGTATCCACTGCTGGCTACAGGGAGGTTTCCCTAGATGGCTGTAGCAAAAATAACTCCAAGGTGCCCACAAATTAAAGTTGCTTCCTTCTCTTTGTTTACCAAGCAAAACAAAAACCTGCATGTGCAAAAAAACCATTTGCAATTGACTGAAATAAGTCAAATGCAAAAAAAAAATCAGCATACTCTTTTTTTTAAATCAAACAAATAAATTTAGGCAAATCTTCATCAAAACAATTCTTGAACAGAAAACGTCTAAACATTGACCAAAATTGTCAAAATAAAGCATTTCAATCTTTTTTTTCCCCAGTTATTGTAGGGATCCTCATGCCTGGTGGGTGGCAGACAGCCCCATCACATTCCTGCAGGCTGTATTCAATCACTGCTGACGGTATTTCATTTTTTTCCTAAAAAATTGCTTTCCCCTCATTTTGCATTATTTTGATTAATAAGCAAGGAAAGCAACACACAACAGCCAAGACATTTACATTAATGGACCAATCAATATCACCCACATCAGGGTAGAAGAATGCAGGCACACGCTTGCATAGCTTAGCTCCATTCCCTGCTCGTCAGGCACTGATGGAGGAAGCAGGACAGTGACACGCTGGGTGTGACAACAGCCACTAGGTGAGGATGCAGAGAGGTCCCCAGGTGGGGGGCACTGTGTGAGTTAGAGATGCCTGAGCCCTCAAGCTGCTTCTGATGCCCGGAGCAAGATTTCCAGTCAGGGATATCTAGAACAGCAGTGACTGGAAGGAGGCTGTTGGAGCTGGATTTTATAGGACCTTCAAAATCAAAATTATTCGACCGACAGTCTTCTAGGGCCAGGACTGCAGCTCCCTCTGCTTCACATTGTAAATAAAATCTCAGTTTGAGAAACTCCTAATGGTGAGAATTATTAGGTGAGGCAAAAATGCAAAATCACTCGTAAGGGAAGTTTTTTCAAGACCTTTATACCCAGACTGACAAGAACATTAGAAAATGTACTGCAAGGAACAAACCTGTAGAGCCACGGAGAACTACTGAGCCTGAGCCAGAGCCAGGGTGTGATGCCTCTGGCCTCCCACTGCAGCAAGAGGATGCTCTGATGAGCTCCATGGCATTCCAGTCAGGACTGTGGGAGCACAGGGCTGCTCGTGGGCACTCTGGAGCTCATCCCACCACTGCCAAAATCTGCCCACATCACAGGCATTTGTGGGATTACAGGACTAAAGCTGCTCTCCAGTGAACCAGGGCTGCAAAATGCCCAGAAAGTCTCAGCCAAAAGGCCTGGAGCATGTGTTGTTGGAGAAACAAGCATTCAGGTCAGGTGAGTGTTACTTCAGCACTCAAGGCCATGCAGAAAGCAATGTTGCTGGTTACGGCTGGTTTTATATACTGAATTATGGTCAAATAACCAATGTGTCACCGCTGCACTGGATTTAAAGTGAAAATACTAGACAAAAATAGACACTGAAAGAGATTTCCCAGGTAGACCAGAACAGTGAAGAGCAGATGACCCTGCCACACACCACTGGGGAGGACATGGACGTTGCCTGCAATAATTCATCAACATTATGTTGTGTTCACTCAGCTGCTGTGCTGGTTAGCAGAGAAACAAAGCTCAGCTTCCAGTTGAAAGGGAGATAATAGTCTGCACATGAGCTCCTCAGCACCCAGGGTCTATTAGCAATAAATGTCCTTACAGGATGAATACGTAAAAGCTGGCAAAGGGTCATGCAACCCTGAGGACAGGGGGGCTGCCAAAACATTGGCAGAGGAAGGGCTGTTCCCCTAAAACAGGAAAAGCAGAGCATGGCTGAGCTGTGCCTTCACGCAGCAAAACTAGATGCCTTTCAGCAGCTTAATCCTTTCCCTTGTTACTTTTCATTCTTTCTACAGTCAAAGCTTGGCAGTTGTGTTTCCATGGTCTTGTGGTGCAGGACAGGAAAAGCCGTGATCTGCTGTGCTTGTGGCCAGGAAGGAGGACAGGAAAAGCTCTGATCTGCTGTGCTTGTGGCCAGGCAGGAGGAAGGGCAGGAAGGGAATCAGCAGCTCCAGGCAGCAAGACCAGCTGGCCAGGAGACCCCCACCAGCCCGTTCGCTGGGAAAAGGGATGGTGGTTTTCAGATAAGACCTCACTGCTGCGAAGTGCCCTGTCCATTACAGAGACAGGGGCTTCCTATGGGAGGCTGTGATAATGCTTCTTCTAAACTACCAGATTAACTGTAGAAATTCCAAACTAATAACCATTCTCCAAGTAAGACTGTTAGTGGGCGATAAAGAAAATCAACCATAATACAGAGATAGCCACATGAAAAACAGGGCAATTTTGTCCTCTCTGTAAACTGGGCGTCCATGGAGCCCTTGTTTGCTATTCTTGATTAACTGCTCAATTATCCCTGTTACAAAGTTATTCCATGGAAAGCCCTGCCTGTATATCCACAGCTCATTAGCACAAAGCGCTCCCTCTGCTGTCCCTGAAAATCCAGCGTGTCACCAGCCACAGGCACACCTGGTACAACTGCTCTTTCTAGACACTGAAAGCCCACTTCCAGGGCCCTTAACCTGCAAGTCCTGGCAAAGACATCTTTGCGGGAAAACAGTTCCTATTCAGTGAGTATTTATGAGTTCTTGATGTTTTTCCAAGTCCTGAATTGGTTTGAGATGGAGAAACAAATTTTAAAATTTTTTAAAAGTCCTATCCAACATTAGGAAGAGTTTTGGACAATTAGAACACTCAATTTTCACAGCCTTCAAAATTATTGCCAGCATTAGTACTGTTTTTTTCCCCCCATTTCAGGAGTTATAAATTAGTTAAAGACAGATCACTTTAAAGGAGCTAATTTTTATAAAATAATAAAACATGACAGGAAACTGCTGGAAACCATTCCTTTCCTACAAAAATGCCCCATTTCTAGGAATCAGCAGTTTCTTTTCCAGCTTTACTGAAGCCTTGCACATGAGGCTGCACAGATGCAGGCCCTTGGCATTGCCTCCCCAGCTGGCAGCTCTGCCGTGCTGGGGGTAAGGATTGCTCCAGATCCAGGGAGGCTGCACGGACTGACACACTCCTGTAGCACCTTTGGCTCTGGTTTATTAAAATACAAAACTGAGGTTTGCTTTTCTGCTGTTGTGAGGAACATAAGGATGTAACACAGATGGAAAGAGTGGCACAGACTGCCAGGCTCGAGAGCAGGGTGTGCAGGGAACGGATTGATGCTTGCAAGGGAAGGACAGGGAAATCCACATCTGTCTTAGAAAGCCCAGGGCAGCAGCAGAAGGGACAGCAGAGACAGATGTGAGGATGGACTAGAAGAGCCACTGGAGGACAGGGAGGGTTGAAACTATTGATAGAATGAAGGTAGTGGTCAAGATTTTGTGAATCAAAAATGTTGTGCAGAAAGAGACTGCAAAGAGAGAAAACAAGAAAGTGGAGCAAGTCTTGGGAGAGAAGGTCACACAGGCTGTCCATGTGCTACCAGGCTGGAGTGTGAGGGCCCTTTGACACTTGTGTAAATCTGCATCACACTGTGCTGTACACGCACCCTCAGGAGGAAAAATAAAGCTTTGCAATGATCCCAACCAGTGCTTACGCCAAGGACTTTCCTCTGGAAGAGTAAGTATCAAGGTACCTGCTCAGCATAGAAACACCTACTTTGGAAAGCAACAAAATGAAGAGAATTTGCAAATGTACCAGAAGCCAAACCAAGTGGGGGACTTGCAGCAGAACACATCTTTAAACATGTAGATTCAGAAATGTGCAGATTCAGCATTCTCAATAAATAATGCATATGTCAACTGCTATGAAGTTTAAAGAAATGAACTGTGGGTGAGCTAGAAAAGGGATGTAGACCTAATGAAAACAAGCACAGAAAGATTTTTTTAACCCGCTTGATACCTGTAGTTATAACTTCCATGGCTGAAGGCAACTTTAGCAATTGCAAGAGAAGTGCCAACCCCTCCCCTTCAGCCCCAAACCCAAGAAAACTGGCACAATAATGAGGGTAATAAGCCTCTTTGTTGGAAATGGTGATCCAAATGTACATCTCTTGAACATCTCTCAAGAGATCCTCTGAAAGGCAGCAAAGGAATAAACTAACTGGAGATAAAGGTTGGACGATTCTTTGAACTTGTATTTCCTGACCTCTAAGCTGGTCTGCAAGTCTAGGAATGAGGGTCCATGCATGGTGGCAGGAAGGTCAGGCCAAGGACCATCCCCTGCCATTGTTCACTGTCCATCCCCTCTCCAGCACTCACAGGGAAGGATGAGCAGACCTGCAGGAGCAGCAACCATTAATCTGCAAAAACAACTCAAACCACTGGCAGGCCCCAGCCTCTTTTACAGATGGGAATAACCAGTGAAGGTGTCTCTAAAGTTACTTTGGAAGGTGGTACATGCTCAGGGGTAGCTGGAGAGCACCTGCCTTGAGGCCCTGTGCCTTTGCCTTCTGTCAGGGTCACTTTATCCAGGTATTTTTGTGCAAATTTGCTGTTGCTGAGATGCAAATGAAAGCACAACTCCATTTCCCCTCACCTCTGATCTTTAGTTAAGTCTTGATAAATGCATATTGTTTGAACACTTATGATATGTATAATTAGGGTTCTTTAATTTATGTTTCAATAAAATGTTCTATAATAAACATTTACTGCTCTGTGAATAAACATTTAAATGAAGCTCCTAATGGGGGTTACATGTTTCGAAGCAGTTCATGGCTTTGCTGAAGTCTCTGCCTATATTTAATGAGAGTCATTTCCATAATCTGTGCATTATTGCTTAAGCCTCCCTTTAGGAATATTTTACAAAGTAAAATTGTGTGAAATATTATCAGCCAAAAGAGAAAATGCTAAGAGGATTATCAAATTGTCCTGTTAAAGGGACAGCACAAACTTTCATTTCTCCCCTGAGACGCCAACACTGTAATTATATAAAATGTGCTTACTAATCATCACACCAGTGTGCTTTTACTGGGTTTTTCCCTCAGAGACCCAGGCTAAATTAAAAGGACAGGAGACCCTTGAAAGGTCCGATATGAAGGGCAATATAAAGCTAATTTACATTCTGACATTAATAAGAGGAAGGACCAGATCCCCCAGGCAAATCTCTCAAAACAGCCGGCTCCGTCAGAGTGGGCTGAGTTCTGTACAAAGCTGTGCACAGCTCCTCCCACCACGGGACCCTGCAGCCCCACATTAACACCCAGGGTCTCATCCCCATTTTGCTGAAACTTCCACCCATTTTCTCACTGACTCCAGTAATGGCAGGACTCAGTCTCCCACATGAGATATAAAGCACACTAAGGTCAAGGGAAAGATTATAGTTGGCATACAGAGGATTTTCAATTCTCTGGAGCCTCTGCAAGAATACAAACACCTGTAAGATATTTCTTCCATATGTCTGAGTACATTTGAGGAGAGCATAAAACTGAAATATATCTTCTCTGCTCTAGCAGGGAATAAGAGCATTATAGCAGCAATGGCCCACTCCCCCTTAATGCAGAGAGCAGGGAAGAAGAAAAGATAAATAAGGAGTGTATGTGACAGGGGAAGACAAGACTTACATACCAGTTATTCTGAAAGGGAAATCATTATCTCTAATTTTTGGGGCTATTTTGTGGCCCTTTTAGACAACTGCTGCAATCTCTCCTAGGATGATGACAAGGTTCCTGCAGAATGCAAATACTGTCTCTGTCTCCTCTTGCATTATTTAAAGATGTGTATTGGGTTTGTGTGGCCAGGTTTTGGTAGCAGGTGGGGATACAGGGGTGGCTTCTGTGAGAAGCTGCCAGAAGCTTCCCCCATGTCCAGTGGAGCCAATTCCTGCAGCTCCAGGACGGATCCACCACTGGCCAAGGCTGCGCCCACCAGCAACAGGAGTGGGGCCTCTGGGAAAGCAGATTTAAGGAGGGGGAAAAAGACCTTTGCAAAAGCAACTACAGCCAGAGAGAGAAGTGAGATGTGAGAGAAAGAGCCCGGCAGACACCAAGGTCAGAGCAGCAGGGGCAGGAGCTGCTGCAGCCCCTGGTGCAAAACATGGTGAGGGAGATGTGCCCCTGCAGCCCACGGAGGAACAGTGGGGCAGGGGATGCCCAAAGAAGGCTGAGAAGCCCATGCTGGAGCAGGTTTACTGGTCTCCTGTGGGAGGGAATCCCACACTGGAGCAGGGGAGGAGCATGAAGAGTCCTTCCCCTGTGGGGAAAGGAGCAGCAGAGACAAGTAGGATGAACTTACCACAACTCCCATTCCCCATCCTCCGGTGCCATTGGAAGGGTGGAGGGAGGGAAAATCAGGAGTGCAGTGATGGTCGAGAAGAAGGGAGGGGTAGAGGGAAGGTGGTTTTTAAGATTTGGTTTTATTTTTCATTACCCTACTCTGATTTGATTGGTAATACATTAAATTAATTTCCCCAAGTCAGGTCTGTTGTGCCGATGACAGTAAATGGTGATTGATCTCTCCCCATATTTATCTCTACCTATGAGCCTTTAGATGTATTTTCTCTCCCCTGTCCAGTTGAGGAAGGGGATTGATAGAGTGACTTCGTGGGTACCTGGTGTCCAGCCAGGGTCAACCCACCACGAGATGGAAGAGAGGTGTTATTTCACTGAGAAAGAAGTGGTTTCTGATGATGGCAATGTGACCAAGCTCATAAGTTTCTGTGGAGGATGAAATGCATTCAAGCCACGCTGCTTCTCATCACAGAATCCATCAGTGCTAAAGGAGATTTCCAAGGCTTTCTGTCAGTACTTTATACCCTTAAGAATACATTTCCCAGGAACTAGCAAATATCTCAGGGCATACCTGTAGCACTCACTAGACTGTGTTTAGTTCTTTATAATATTAAAATTATATATAGCAGCTATGGGTTCCAAAACATGGGCTGTTTCCCTGTTTTATTGCCGAATGTGCACATTCATCACTGAGGTTTAGCTGCTTCAGTTAAACCTTTTAAATGTAAATTATTTTCTGTTATAAAAAGCTGATTGTGGGAGTTTTAGTATTTCAAAGATGGTAATTTATGTGACTGGAACAAAATAAAACATTCAACAGAAACAGAATTTCACTTGATCAGAAATACTTTTATGTTTCAGTATAGTTTTCTTTTCATATTTTCCTCCTGCAGCAGTGGCCTCTGTCTTTCAATTAGCTTGTAATATAAGATCTTACATAAAACCATAATTTAATGCTATTTGTATATGCATAATTTCACAACTTCTTTGCCTCTCATTTAAAGTATTTTTAAGGTATCATGAACCAATGTTTGAAATGCCTTGTGCAACCACACAGGTGTTGACCCCTCAAGAGTCCACTGAAGTCTCTGACAATGGGGAAGCAGTACCAGTCTCCAAAATCCCCTCAGCATTAAGTCTCCTCCCATGACACCCCAAACCATTTCAATGACTTATCAGTGACGGAGCTAAAAACGAAGAAAGCAGATTTTCAGCAGGTAACATATGACTGCAGGTCAATCCCATTTTTTTCTTTGACTTACTTCCCCCACTCAGTGTTGAATTTGGGATACAAAATGGTTTAATGAAAGTAAACAACGTCCTTGAAAATGAGACTTCATAGGGCACCTACAACACCACCCAAAGGGGACTGAAATCCCTGCAACAGCTCCTTGGCTCCAGCAGCTGCTGGATCAGGCTGTGGTAGCGGCACTGACACCTTTGAAGATTTTGACAGCAGCTTATACAGACTAACATCTTCTCCCAGGCTACCAGTGCAAAAGTACTGTCATTCTTGACTTCCCAAATAACTAGGATTTTTCTCACCATCTTTCGTAATATCCAGCCCTGCTCCATTTGTCTTTGTGCTCAAGCCACTGGCAACAAACTTATTAACTTCAGCTGAGGTCCATCCTACTAAATCTGGCAAACAGATGTGCTAATAATGGGAAAGGATATGTGATAGTACATCCACAAACTTCACCATAAAATAAAATTAACTCGATTGCCTTTATTCACTGTGTAATATTTTCAAGTTAGGTTAGAAAATGTACCAATATCCCTCTGTCAAACATTTTATTAACTTCTTAAAGCACTTTTGTAAGCCCTTGTGTGGCAGGCAACATTTGCACAGCTCCCACCTAAGTGTGGTGAATGGCTGCAAGGCCAACACTGATAAACACACAGAAATGCATCTTCCATTGACTGCTTGCTAAAACAAGAACTCGATCGTTTTAACTTATGAATTTAATTACAGAAATGTATTATTGATTCAATCTTTCTTCATATTCATGAGCTGGCTAGAGAGAAGAGTGAACTGTTCTGCTTAGTACACTTTCACCTTGATAAACATGAATTACCCTAATTGGGAAAGAAGTTATTTCAAAATTATTTAAATCCACAGATTCCTTTCAACAGGGAACTTTGGTGGATTTGTAATGCACGCTAGCATTTGCCAGGAATCCAGCTGAAAGCACCAGACTTGCTGTCCTGGAGACCTTTCAACAGACACTTTGTCCAAATGGACTTTGACTGTGACGAGCAGGGCCATATGGGCCGAGGGGTAGCCGAGGTGAACAGTCTGTGATTACGGCCCTAAGTAGTTTAACCTTCAAAATTACCATTCCACACTCTGCCACACAACAGGAGGCTGCACAAGCAGGTGAAAAGATAGATGTCTACTCTTAATGACTATTTAGGAGACTGCTGAGCTCTGGTCTGTGCCCATGTTGGTTCAGTTCATTAATGCAATTAACCAACAATCAATCTTTTTAAATTAGTTACACAAAAACAGCTACAGCCAGATCAACTGGCACGGAAGTTAGGTCACACTCCATTTCTGCACGGTTTAACATCCACACTGCAACAGAAGACAAGGCATGGAAGCATCAGAAACTGGAGCCAAATTCCTTTGAAGCCCTACAACTTAATTAAAGTGTGCAAAACTTGTGCAGCTGCCTTGGCCTTATTTGCATGGCCTTCTGTCCTTGCAGCTCAACACCTTGATGATATACAAACTGATATACAAGCTGCTCAGAAAACAAAAGGGAGGGAGGGAGGGAGGGAGGGAGAGAGGGAGGGAGGGAGGAAGGAAGGAAGGAAGGAAGGAAGGAAGGAAGGAAGGAAGGAAGGAAGGAAGGAAGGAAATATTTAGTAATGAAGGAATTTAAACAAATTTAAACAGTGTAACTTCATGCATGACTTGAAACTGTACCTTAACAGCAGTCTCATGACTCACCAGTCACAGAATAAAATGAAAACAGAAAGAGCTGACCTCACTATTACTGTCTTTTCCCTTTCTGTGGACTAGGAAAAGACTAGCAGAGCAACCTGGATTTTCACTGAACACAAAGGTTACCTGTGAGGGGTTACAGCACAGTTCCACCATCAGCCTTGAATGCTGATCTGCTGCCCTGGGATCAGAGCTGAGAGCATCTTGTAACTCGGCCTCACAACCTGACTCCTTTCCCTTTCCTCTGGGGGCTGGGAAAGTATTTGGTTGGCCTAAACCTGGTGTAGAGTGCTCTTCAGGAGCGATGGAGGTTGCTGAGGTGACCGAACGCTGGCCCTGCCGCGCTGCCAGCCCGGCGCTGGCGGGATGAGGTGCAAACAGCAGCACTGCAGAGTTCGCCTCGGGCTGCAGAGACCTCACACTGCACAGACGTGCTCTGCCTGCACCAGTCCGAGGGCTCGTCTCAGGAGATGCTGCTCAGGAGCCTCCGAATTGTGGCTGAAAGGCCGAGGAGGCTGCGGGGCAGCGCCGGCCCCACAGCCCCGGCAGGGGAACAGGAGGCTCTGCCTGGCGGCTCCGGAGCATCTGCGAGCTCCGTGTGGGTGCACTGTCAGCCTGGTTTGACACTAATAGACAATTTCTTTCCCAACCCTTTAAGCTGAAGCTGAACTAAACTGCTTTCAATTTCCCCAAAAGGACAAGTTTGCAACTCTGCCGTATGCTTGTCCATTAAGAGCGCATCTGGCTTCTTTTAATCCTTTGCACGAAGTTGATCCGATTGCGTCCTCCGGAGACACTGCAACGCAGGCATTGCTGCTGAATGACTGCCATGAAACCGGGATCCTCCTCCCAAATCCACCATGAAACGGATGGGCAAGAGGCTCCCTGCGATGCAGGAGAGCACAGCACTGCCCGGGTTGGGAGCCTGCAAATGGCTGAGCGCCTTCCTCAGCTCCTTCACTGTGCTTTGCAAGAACAGCTATGGAAGATGGCAGGATCAGACCCACAGACTCCTCTTGAGTGAAGTGCGAAACACTCACCCGGTTTCCATTTCTGTGAAATCAAGCAACTCGGCTGGTGCAGCAGAACAGGACTGGGAATTGGGGCAGATGGGAAGGGATGCCCGCTCAAGTTTCATTATGAAAGCTGTGCGTAAATTAGCATGACTGGAGGGGAAAAAAAAGGCAATTCTAGGAGACCAAGGAGGAATATGCAACCTGTCACTTAACACTCCCCACCCTCTGCAGTGTTTCTGCCAGAAAACCACCAGAGCAGGTGCCTCCGGAAATGAAACTGAAGGAGACGTAAGTGAATTTAAAACTAATAACAGCAAGAAACTTTAATGAAACTCTCTCTGACTAGCTAGAGCTGCTTTTCTCATATAGGATTTTCTGGAGCTTTCATAACTCTGCACTCAAAAACCATTCTCAAAAGTTGCAGGGAGCATATTATCACCTTGTGTCTCTGTGAACACAAATGCACCTTTCCTGCAGCACACATATTACAGCAAAATGTCAGGAGCCCACTGTGGCAAACCCTTTATTCATTACCAGAGTGACCTCTGTTTTCTTGGCATAGATGCAATTCTATGTTATTGCTCTAAGATATAAATGCTGCTAATTGAAATTGGGCTGCTTCTGTAACTGGAGGACCAGGTTACAGGAGCTAGGGGAGTGGAGATCTTGCCCCAGTAGAGCTCCCAGTTTGGTCTGGACCTGCCTCACCCCACACACTGAGCAGGCAGCCTGAGCTAGCCACGGTTTTAGTATCCAACATTGCTGCCAGAGTCAAAAGCAAGCTGCAATGCACAAGGAATACAAAATAGGCACCTAGAGGGCAGGCAAAACTTTCATAAATTCAGTTCATCTACTAACATCGAAAGAATTAGTAATCAGAGAAAGAAAGCTACAGAAGTGTTAACATTAATTCTACTCTGCTACAAGCCACGTGGTTAACACCATGACACCTTACCATTTACTGAGGGAGAGCTATTTATTTATGTAACCTATAGCTCACATTTAAATAATTAGTCTGCCTGATAAATTTTAGAACTTGCAATCTGTGTGCCACGTTTGCATAAGCACAGCATATTTAATGCAGGTACAATTGTTTAACACCTCCAGCATCACATTAAAGAGTTTCATACAATTAGCAGAGTTGGGCACTCCAACTTTCAGGCCAGTTACACATTAAAAAAAAAAGGTGTTAGTTGTACAGTGTGAAGCTGCTTCTCTAGAAATGTAGTCTGCACTCCTAACAAGGGATGTTCAGAGAGCAATATGTGCTGCCTAGGAATAAGCAAATCAGGTCAGCTAAGACTGGACTCACTCCAAAGCTCCCCTCAAACCTTCTGTCATCTCCGAGAGTCTGAAGCTCCCCAGATCAGTCTGCAGTCTTTGGTTTTCTTTCAGCTCACCAGGAGCAAAGGCCTGAATTTAAGAGGTGCCAACTACTTGTTCCTCCCTCCAGCATCAGAAGCTCAATGCTTCCCTACAGGCAGGTGCCAGGATACCCCCTGCAGACAAGCATTTTTACATGGAGGAACATTTCTAGAAGGTGAAGGGTATTGCTCCTGGGGTGCTGTTGTGGATGCAGCAGTTCTGACTCTCTAATAAGCAGCAGCAGCTACCTAAGGAGACTCCTAATGAGCTCTATTTACTCCTCAGCAGAACAGTCCCCACTTCCAGGGGATGCGTCAGGGATGAGCTTGGTCTTTGTTGCTATTATTTTGACATAGTCAAGTAAGCAAAAGCCCAGTTGTGTGAATCATATCATGGCAGTCTCTTGGCATCTCAGCAGATTAAGAATGCAATAAATACAAAACCTCGTAGTTCAGGTTGTAAACATAAAAATAAAACTGAATTTCAGCTTCAGATTTAAACAGTGGAGGAACCTGAGGTGAAAGCCATGTTCACAGAGAGTGGGTACCATTGGCATTCCTACTACATCAGAATTTGCTAAACAACATGAACAGAAATAGCCTCTATTTTAGAAGTTAGAGTGTGCAAAGTGACAACTAGCAAGCAAAGTGATATTCTGAGAATCAAATCACAAACTAAGAAATTAGACATGCTCACTTAAGAGCTTTCCTTTGGGCGTCTCATCTGAAAAGAAAGCAAAAATAAGTCTGCTTATTTGCTTCTCAGGTAGCCATTGCTCTTAAGCCAGATCATCAAACATCCAAATTTAAAGTCAAATTTCTAAACTCATTCAGCAATGAGCAGCAGCTGACATCAACACGTCTTTTCAGATTTTCAAAGCACTTCAACATTCAGCACACTTCAAAGAAATTAGCCACCTGCATTATTGCCAATCAGTTCTGAAAACCCTGTTTCATCTGTGTTAAGCTCTCATGAAAACTTCTATCTATATGTCTTTTTCCAAACGGTGTTTAGGCACTTCAGAAGCTATTCTTTGAATATTTTAGAGACACGTCAAGGCCCTTTTCACAGGGAATTATTTTCTAGTTCAATCTATCCAAAATTATAAAGAAACTGGGATCAATCCCACTGTGTCTATTTATCAAAAATCTTCTATCATCACACGACCTTCATCTCAGATAAGTAAAATGAAGACAAGCTTCAAGTTAAAAATAGCACTACACAACCTCCTCCGTTGGTAACTCAGCTGCTGGGAACATTTACTTTTATATTGTTCCAAACTGAGTTGAGCAAATAAACTTCCACTTGCTCCTGCAGGAGAGAGAGCAAAGACTAGTATCTTTTAAAAGAATCTTGATACCTCTGGGAAAAGAAGTTCTTCTTGGGTGATAAGAATATACTTTCCAAGGAGAACTGCCACGAGGAACTCAGCAGGAGGTGCGGGAAAGCACTACATGGGATATTCAGGAGATATATATACTCTTATATTGGCAGAAGGAGAGCATAAGAAGATGAAGACAGGGATGAAGTATTCCATATTCTTAGGCATGAGAAAGGAAAAAGTCCATATTTGCAAGTCCAAGGAAAGAAGGTGCCTTTGGAGGAATACCACACAAAATATGGCCAGAGATAAAAAAGGACCCTCTTTCTCCAGAAAGAAAATGTTCACTGCACTGAATTAAGTTACACTAAAATCCTCACCTAGCAGGAATTTTAAGGGAATAGTTTTTTTCCCCAAATTTTAATGGAAAACAACAGTTTAACGACTTGAAAATAACCTAAAGAAATTCCCTTCCCCATTTCTATGAGAAAACAAACTCTTAATTTTGCACTTCTCCAAGCATGGAACCAGATCCTTGCCCTCTCCACAAGAGGGAAAAGCTGGGGAGATATAAGGACAGACAGGACAGACAAACCTGTTTGCCTCTTTAGAGAGGATTTTCACCCAGAGAAGCAGGGACTGCTCTGCCAAGGAAGGAAGCCATGGAGCAAGGGGCTGATGCTGGGATGGCAGCACGATCATGAGCAAGGATGAGACCATCCAAGCAGGGCAGTGAAACTCTGTGAGGTCCAGCAATGAGGAGCAGCTCAGTGCCACGAATCACTTCTCATGTCGAATCAAAGCAAGAATAAAATAATGGAGTAGGCTGGGAAGTCATCCTTTGTAATCTGCAGCTCACAAAAACCAACCACCCAAGGGGGCATTCCAAAGCAGCTCCTGAAGCTGTGTTTGACAAAACCCCTCCATTTCTGAAATGCTAATCAGGGCAGAATTAGCTGATCAGGGAACACCAGGATGGATGAGGACAGGAGGCCAGCAGCAGATGACAGGTTTAAATAGACTTGTTAACATCTGCTTAGGGTAAACGATAATTAAGAAATCTCCTTTCCTTGTTTGGGGGTTTGAGAGTTTTGTTTGTTTGGGGTTTTGTCTCTGCTAGTTTTCTGCCTTACCAGTTCTGACAATGAATTTCGTATCAGGACTCTGGGGAAGTAGAGCAGACTTTCAGCATTCACAATCAGCAGAAGCAGAAGATCATGGCAATGGAAAGGCATTTTAGTCCCAGAGTTGTTACATTCTTTCAGAAGCTTTTCATCTTATGAATACAAATCTTTAAAAAACTCTTTGCTTGTGGATTTACTTCTTTGGGCAGTTGCATCACTACACACCTAAATCTGCACAAGCCACTGTTGCCCAGTTGTCCATACTTGTTCTGCCACTTCACTCGGTTAAAAGGTCAGTTAAAGAAATCAGTTCCTTCCATGTGTATGGTTAAAAGTAAATGTCCAATTACACAACCCTCAATTGATTACTTTTTCCCTTCAAAAGTATGGCGTAAATCAAAACTTGTGAGTAGGGTAATAGTTTTCATGGTGCCCAAATACACTTCAAAGGGGAGATTTAGAAAAGCAGACTCTTTTTGGACCATCCTGACCAGAAGTCATGCATTGCTGAGAGCCAGAAAGCACATCTTGGAGGGATGGTGGCTGACAGCAAAACAGGCCACAGGTTCACCCAGACAAACTAATATTTGTCATTGGTAGGTTAATGCAGACCTTTCTAAGCAATTTTTTGGGGGCCTGCTTTGGCTTTAGACTGCTGAACCCAATATGTGCTTTTAGCACAAGGAGTGGGATGGAGCTCTTCACAGGGAGCAGCTTGCTCGGAGAATCAGGAGGACATTATAACATGGATCTCTAAACATAAATTCCAGCCTTTTCCCTCCAGGGAAAGGAAAGCAGAACTCCAAAGGGTAGAGAAAAAAACATCATCCAGAGTAATACTACAGGACTCAGTGATTAAACTGGGCTGGCAAAAGCAAGGTATCTGCATCTAAATTTAGCTCCCTAAATGATTTGGTTTGATTTTCCAAGGTGATGAATGCCTCCAGCTCCTGTCGACTTCAGGTGCCCATATTTGAAATGTTTGGCCTTTAGTCTTCAACTCGAACTAATTGAAGGATTTAACATTTCAAAGCTAAGGGGTTTTATCCAATCCAAAGTGCCATAAAGCTGCAGTTCCCAGGCATGAGAGATATGACACATGAACAACTCAAAGGCAAAGCAGGAGAAGAAAGATGATTATTCCCCAAAGTGCATACACTTGAAAGACAGGCTAATGAGTTCTTAAATGACATCATTTAATCCCAATGCTTCTCAAATACAATGCTGGAGTTTTCCCATCCTCAGTCATTACAGAGTGCAGAAGGAAATTTTGACTGTGCTTCCCCTGCCCATTGAAATGCAGCAAAAATGTGCTGCTCAGTTAAGTTCCCCCTGAGCTGCATAATAGATCAAATTAGCCCAAACCAGCCCTGCATCACAGCTAGGCAGGAAAGCAAGGCAAAGGGGTCCTGTCCTCCCAGAGCAGAGACACATTTCCACAGAGATCCAGGGCCCACCAACCCTGAAACAAAAACCTGTACAAGAGCATTTCCAGGGGCAACAAGATGCTCAGGGACACCTCTAGAGAGGGGAAACTGGTGCAGATGATCCTACAGAGTATGAGGTCCTCAAGGTGCTCACACCAGGGATGAGCAGAATTTCAAGAAAGCCTTGTGAGCCATTGAGCATCCAGTTCAACAGCTGCAGTGCAGAGGTTTTCATAACGGGGCTATTCCCAGGAGACTCTGGCTACCAGGATCCACACTGGCTTTGAACCAGCTTCACCTTGGAAAATTAAATTTACATCAGTCTATATGATGATAAGCAATACAGTATAGATGCTTAATTATCAGTTAAAACATTTAATCAAAAGCAAGAATAGTGAAAATACTGCTTCAAGAAAGGTGTGGTATCATGCAAAGTTCCACAGAGAGTTCTAGCAGCAGACTGAGGTTAAGTGAGGCTTTCTGTGATATGGTCCTTGCTCTATCCGGTAGAGACATTTCAGAAAGAACAGCAAATTGTGCATAAGGCTGCTACAAGAAAAAGGTTAAGGATAAATCCATTTATAAGGTAATCAGATAGCACTTTTTAGAAGTGAGCCTATCTTTTTCTCCGCCACAATTTTGCACTGCTTGGAAAGTCACCTCAGCCAGAACATCTCACAGTTGGTCACCTTCTGGGCATCCACATGAAACACACTGGACTGCTCTGCAGAAATCCTGAGCAGTGACAAGTTTAACTGCAGTCTCTAAGAGCCATGAGCTGAATCTGTCATTAAGGTTGCTACGTATGCAAAAGAAATCAAGCTCTAAAGCTAAGTCGTCACCCTAAGAGAATGAACATTACTTAAAGCATAAAATATGTGTATTAATGCTTTAGAGATATTCGGATACTCTGCTGAGAGGCTCTGTGTGAAAGCTCAGAGGACATTAATAACCTTGTATTCAGGGCAGAGTTTGGATGGCATCTGGAACTTCACACTGAACGATGCAGATAAAAATAAACACTTGATCTTGTCCACCCTGTGCACAGAATAAAGTAGAAGCTTGTGATGGAGTCTTTAAGACTGTATCACATTCATCTTCCAAATTAAAGCTACACAGACAGCCTTAATTCTGCCTTTTCCTAATCCTTCAGAGGATTTTACAGGGTTTTTTTTTTAAATTTCACAGTTCTAATTTTCTTTAAACATAGTAGTTTTTGCACATCAGTAATAATTCACCCATCCCTGGCAAGAATGATTTACATCCAGTATACTAGCACAGTAAATCCTAATGGAATGATCCCATGAATCATAACATAGCATTACATTTAATTGCTATATTCATTAAATAAGAACATTGGATCTTTTCAAAACTAGAAATTTTGAGGTGCTACCAAGTAAGATTAAACAAACGAGATAAGATGTAATAGAATATGTAAGTTGTATAAATAAGATTTTATGCTGTGCTCGATTCAAGCTCAATTTTAATTTGATTAAGGACATCAACATCAAACTTTCAGCTTTCAGATTTGCTGCAGTTAATCTCATGCTAGCTTTGAGGAGTCTAATAACGATTGCATTGATATTATATTGATTTCTTTTCCTGTTGCACATTTTCTGAGCAGCACCACTACTACTCCAAAGAAAACAGAAATGGTGGGCAGGATTTGTTCAGTTGCAAAGGGGTCTGCTTATGATGGAGGGCTTATATGTAAAGCAGAGGATAAACTTTGCAGAGATGTTTCTGAGGCATGTAATTGCAATTCTCACCTATGTGCAAAGCTGCTCTAGATGGAGGCTCCTCTCCTGACAGTGAGAGTACAGACAAGGTGGCTGCTGGTGCACATTTGTACAAAACAACCTCTATGCTTCTTGCCTCTCTAAAACAGTGCTAATAAACATGTGCAATTACTTAGTGAGGGGAACTCCTTCAACAAGCACTGCGCTTCAACAGCTCTGACAAGCTCTTGCTTCTCTTTTGTGAAAGTTCAACTGCTATCCACCCTTTGTTAAAAACTGTTTAAAAAAAAAAAAGGATGCAGAGACCTGCAACAAACTGTCACACAAACAGAACAAACAACTGGAAATGCCCAGAATGAGAACACAGAAGTAGGGTGTTGCCATTATCTAGGGAGTTTTAAAAGGCATCTGCAGGCTGTTGAAATTAGACTTGAGTTATATGGACAAACAGTGCAACTGAATAACACAGGACCACCTAAGCAGCACGAAAACAAGCAGTGTAAGCTGAGCAACCCATCTGGGCAAGATACGGAGAAACAGGGGGTCTTTGGAAAAGGGACTTGCAATAAGCCAAGTGTGAGCAATCTTTGACTGAATCCCTTTTGTAGTTGCAGGCAGAGACACTTGACAGAGAATTTCAGAGGCATTAAACAAATGTTACCTTCAAGTCTGAAGAACCAAGAAGGCATCAAACAGCAGCAAGAATCACAACTGAAAACACTCTCAAGATCATCACCAGCACAATGGGAGCAGAACAGCTCCATAAAGAGAAATAAATAGACAGTTTTGTAACTGAAATCAAAGCTGTATAGTTTGTTTTATGCTGATTTGGATTTTTGTAATTCATGTCAGAGAAAGGATGTGGCTTTGAGTAATGCTGAGCTATTGAAAGCAAGCTCAAGGACATATTCCTACTAAACCTCACTTGTTTATACACTCCTTGCAGGCACAGACTGAACAGCAGCATCCACAGTCGGGCCTACTATCTTTGTAATGCAAAATTTACCTTAGCACTTCCTGAGCGTTTCCATAGTGTTGAAATTGCACACTCAGATACAGAGATTTGTAATTTCAGTAGATCCATCTGCACTTCTTAAGGACTATTACCCTGTGCTCTCCACTTTTGATCCAACTATGCCATCCATAAAGACAAACAAACAAACCAACAAAACTCTAATAATTTTCAATTTTCTGGCCTATTTTATTTATCTTCAAAACATAAATGTGAAATCTGGACAAATATAAGGATTCTAATACTGTTTCTTCCCCTGCATTCCTGGCATAGTACTGACAGATAGGTAAAGGGTATTGGAGGAAATCTGAACGCTGATTAAAGTTTTCTCTCTTGCATAATATATGTAGTAATGCAGCACCTCGTTAACATGCACTTTGTTACCATAGCTTATCAACCCACTTTCAGAAAATAAGCCTTAGAAAATGCTTCTAGATTAGAAAGGGGAAAATATGTCCTGTCAATCAGGACAAATCCAAGCCTCTTTCACTAGAAAACCCCTCATCCTCCAGCTTTGGGTCTGTCTACAGCCTTTTGAA
Source organism: Picathartes gymnocephalus (assembly GCA_013390045.1). Lineage (NCBI taxonomy): Eukaryota > Metazoa > Chordata > Aves > Passeriformes > Picathartidae > Picathartes > Picathartes gymnocephalus. The sequence goes on from WEKY01011624.1 coordinate 292,215, forward strand.
GACAAAAACAGGAGCTCCCTGTTTGTCTGTCCAGATAGTGGGATGCAGGCCAGGGTGGATCCAAGCACCAGGACCACAGAGAGTACCTGGCCCAGGTTTCCAGGTTCATAAACTGGTGTTCACCACGGGGCTAACACAGCCTCAGGGCTTCTGGACCAGTGCTGCCTTTGCATCCCCCCGAGCTGCATCTGAGGCAGAGTCCCAGGTCTTTTTTTTCATTGGAAGAAACTGCTAATAAACTGGAAACCCTTTTTGCATTTATGCATAACAAGTCTATGATGTGACTCTGCTCTAGATAAGTGAGTGGAGAACACAGAGAGTGAGATTGTGTGGCAACCTCTGTGCCATACAGAGTTATCTTGTCAGGGAAGAGATGCACATGTTTCTGATAAGAGTACACAGAAGGTCACTTTGATATTGAAAGTTTGATAACTCCCGCAGTGCAGAGGTGTCACTTGGTTGCACCATAAAATAGACCCATTTTTGTCTGCTAAACAGAAATTTACTTCTGTGAGACATTTCAGTAGAACTCATGACCAGAGGATTCCTTTATTGTTGGTTACACTGATATTACTGCATAAGAAACTATTAGCTAATGAGGAGATCTTCCTTTCATCTTTGTGGAAAAAAAATTAATTACATTCCAAGTACTTCAGCATTGCTCGGTTCATTATTTCTGGTTGAAGTTACTGTGTGTTTTGCTTAGGTTTCTAAGAAAGCCCAGGATGCATACTTTAGTTGGTATAAGAAATAAACCATTAAGCAAAAGCAAAAAAGTTTATCTTAACTTTTTCATGGAGTTAACATTTATCCTCTTGTCTGCATTCTGGATAAGAATGTTATCTTGTTTGCTCTCTATTGTCATTTTTCTGTCTGTGCAGGTGTTCAAGGGCTGTATTTGCATAATCTACACTGAAGCAGGAATACTTAATCTGTTTTGTGCACTATGGAAAAATTTACATTTACAAACTTCCCATGCATTTTTTTTTTAATACTGTGGATATTTCACACTCTTTCATAGAAATCTTTATGGAGGTGAGTTCTGCCTCACTAATATTCAGTTTATTCTACCCTCTCAGTTTATTCTACCCTCCCAGTTTATGCACAGAATTAATTTAAACAGAATTTTTTATTTAAAGGAGACCAATCTGCTGTTCATCCAGGCCACTCTAAAACTGAATACTACCTAACTCTACAACAGGACAATTTGTGGAATAAAGCAGCACTCACTGGAACTGTAGTACCTTTATACTGCAGGTTTAAAATGTGACTATGATCAATCCAAGCGAAATTAAAATATAAGTGCTTCATTTTTTTACAAAGTAAAACACCACCTTCACCACAATCACTACTCAAGTAATTTGCCACTTGGTACTTTCCATTCAGGTGTAGGTAGAAAGAACAAAATTACTCAGTCAAAGGTGGCAAAATTCAGTGCAGATTAAAAAGTCTGTAAGTGTAAAGGAGGAAGATAATTACAATCTTTCTGGCACAGAACTATTCTTCTGTGTACAGAACAGCTTTACCTAGTTTCAATCCACATATATTTTCATTTAAATACAGTCCTTTGCTAATTCTACCACTCTCTAAAGTTTACTGCAGGGAGCATGAAAAAGATGGTCTTTATGAACAGATGGTCTTTACAAGGAAATGTAGTTACACTTAAATACAGACAAATGCACTGCAGACTAATGGTCCTGTTAGAATGCAAGTTCTGAAAAGGGAAAATATGGGACCACATAATATGCTAGCCCTTAATTAAGGTTGTTTCTTTCCCCTTCTGAAGACAAACTAATCACTAATGAAGCTTAATTAGCAGTAAACAGGTACCAGTGTACAGTCATTCATGTACAAACAGATGTCTATTGATTGTATTTGACTGAATACAAATGTGAGTAGCTGTTGTTTAGGTATTATTAGCATAGGATGGGAAATTGTAACACAACAGCTCCCTCCTCTATGACAAGTGGACAAATTCAGACTGTCAAGCACAGCTGCATTCCTACCTGAAAGGATCAGTTTATACCTCAGCATCCAGCAGCAACCTCTTGTGTCCAGCATTCCTTACACTGAGCCTGGTATATTCAACAGCAAACGCGGAGAGATTTTACCAAGGCACAGCCCAAATGAGCAATATGCTTTTTTTTTTTTAAACACTGTCTCTTTCTGAGACATCTCCTAATATTTGTTGTTTTCCACATTTTGGCAGAGATCCTGCAATTTTGTGACTGCTGCCTGGGCCAGCTGTAATGCTGAGTGCAACACAGGAACAACTGGGACAGAAAAGTCTTGGGGGTTTTCCTTTTTTGTTTGTGTTTTGGGGTGGTTTTATTTTCTTTTTTCTTTTTGTTGAGAAGCTTCTCTTCTCTCTTTCATGTTTAACAGGGTTCTTTTACCAAGTTCATCAGATCCAAATCTATGAAAGGCTCCTCAACTTCAGGGGGCTGCATGGCTTTCACAGGAGTAGAGTATTTGGGGAGTAAACAGTGTTAGCTGGAAAACACAATCATACCAGGACAAAGATACAAAGAAACCTTGAAATTGAGAAGAATTCCTAACCTTTAAACTTTATTGCTTTTTCTGTGCACATGAGTTTGTTTTTTTGAAAGGCTCATTGAGCTCCCTGTCTGAAGTTTAGCACAACGCCTTTCAATTCTCAACAGCCAGAATTCACTTCCAGGTCTACAAATACAATAAGATAAAATTATGGAAGATAAAGGCACCCTGAATCCTTATTTCTACTGACAGTTTCCTGTTGAGTATAACATTTTTTGTAAACCATTTGAACCAAAATAGCACTCTTTCCCTTTTTTCACTTCAGTGAGAATGGTGAACCTTTCACCTTCCAGAGAAAAGCCCTAAGGTCTTCCCTATGGGTGTGTAGAAAAGAGCAAAGTTATGTGAATATTAATACCATTTATCCCTCCCTCTCTCTTTGCACTGGGAGCAGCAGCACAAATGAAATCCCACACTTGGTGGTGCTGCCTTGTACAGGACTGCAGTTCATGCAGAGGAAAGGTGAGCCCAGCTCGGAGCTGCAGCCCCTGCCCAGGGAAGCCGGAGCTTTGTTTGCCGTGGCACAGATGCGGCGGGGGCTGACAAAGGGCAAAGGGATCTTTGTGGGTGATGGGGGGGGACAGGCACTGAGAGCTGCTCCCATCCTGCACTCATCCCAGGAGGCTCTCACGGGCACCAGGAGACACCTGAAGAACACTCAGCTCTGCACAAGCCCCCCTGACAGGACAACTTATCTTGGGTTTTCCCAAGTGCAAGAGGCATTGATACAGGAAATGTATCAATGACAAGATGTGCATAGGGCTGGACCAGGACTTTGGTATATCAATTTATTTCAAGTTCTAGCTCAGGCTCCTTTTAATTTCAGCATGTCCCTTCTCACCCAGTGTCCCTCCATAAAGCAACATAGCAATGCCTCCTTTGTCTAAGCTCAGTCATAGCACCAACTTTAATTACCTATGTCAAGTGCTTCCTGATACAGGAGTGGAGCATTCAAGAGAACTGAGGCTGTGTCTGTATAGCACATACAGTGATTTCAAGATTTTCTGCAATATTAATATAAAAATATTATTAATTTAATAATAAAGCAAATTGCATTTGAAGATGCTAACAGAAATTTTAATACTGATCAGGTTTCCACTTATTTTTATTATAATGGAAAGTGAAATGTTAATTTTAAAGTTAGTTAGTGATGGTGATTGAAAGAAAAATTAGTGATTAATATATTGATTAAAGAAATAAAGACTATAAGGAATATAATGACAGATAATGTCACAGCTGACAGGAAGCAGCTTCCAAAACAAAATATTCTATCATATCACAATATCTTATTTCTGTTTCTCTTCTTTTTTGAAGTATAGAGACTCAGCTAAAGAACAGCAATTCTACATTCTCTTCAAAATTAGATGAGTGAATATGCTCAAAACTGTCTTTCTTTTCCCTTGGGCAACAAGGATGATATGGCTAACCTTAAACTGGGATTTGGCAAAATAAAACATGAAAGCTGTAACTAGAGGAATGCCAAATCCATTAAGATGAAGACAAAGGAACTGTAATGTGTATCATACAATAGGGAGGCATATTTGATGCCAGTTGAAACACTCATTCTACCTTTTTTGCTATGGTCAGTATTTCATTTGGAATCCTAAGTGACTGACCTAATATTTGATTTTGCTCTTGGGTACTGAAAATCCAGAATAATTCCACAAAGGAACAGAATTAGTCAGGCTTTACTCTGGTGTTTTTCAGGGTACATTGAGCACCAGTTGTTCCTTTTCTTCTAGCTTCAGCATTTAGTTTTAAATAAGACAGAAAGGACTTCTCACAGTAGAGCTCTATGCTCACACCACAGATGTTCTGAATGCCTCACAATCTTATTTCTCTCCCTCAAAAAAGCAACTTGGATCAGACAAATTGGACCACAACCATGAAGATACCACATCAGAGTTCCTATCCTGAAATGAAGTGGTGAACCAGTGTCTCATCCACAGCCATCTGGGACTCTGGTATTAATTTCACACTGCAGCCATCTCAGCTTCTGTCAAGTATGAGTCAGGTGTGTTTGGCAGACTGGCTTCCATTTCTGATCCCCACTCTCATTTATTTGTTTAATGCTCCTGAGACATTGAAACGCTTTTAGAAAAGTTAAGTATATAACTTTTTAGAAAAGTTAAATATATATATAAGCATGTCTATCCATTCAATAGCTTTTGATTACAAACTTGTGAAAGCAGAAAGAAACCTCTTTAAAATGGTGAACTGCATGCCTGCCTACCACCCAGAACGGTTTCTTTCTATGCTTCAAGGAACATCCCCAAACAAATAACATTACTGCTTTGCTGAGCATGCCCTTCATGTCTCTCAGCCTTGTTCCAACTATAACATGAAAGGTCCTTCATGCAATAATGATCTTTTTCTTTGAAACACAAATACACTCAGTAACAACAAAATGAACTTTCCAAGGAAAAAATTAATTTGAAAAGTCTGTTTCAAATATTTCATCCGGCTGTAGTGCTAAGTAACCTCCATGCTTCCAAAACTAAGAAAAGTTTTCTGAAAATATGTATTAGTCCTGGCTTTATTTGTGTAGATGCAATACCCTGAACACATAATGTTTCACCTTTTATGTTTGTGGCTGATCAGATATGAAATTTCTTATTAGCCATAGTGTAGGATGAAAATAGTAAAATACTAACTTACTTGAAGTCATCAAATGGGTCTTTGGCAGTTATTTCTGTGGAGACAAGAATGAACTCTATGGCAGCTTTTAAGGAAATAATCAGCACTGGATTAATTCAGCCTGTGCTGTAAATGCTGCAAGTTTAATTGCAGAAGTCAGACGAGTGGAGATAGGCTGATGATAAACACTCAAAAAATGCCCTTCTACTAAAAAATAAGTATATGTAATAACATCAACGCTTTGACCACTGTCCTAAGAGGAACTTTTACTTTCCTACTGTGGAAGTAAACACATAGAAAGTTGACAATATTTTTAGAGTTTTCTTATTTCTAGCTAAAGAAACAGAACAGGACAAATTGATAAAGATTATTTAAGAATCTCTAGTAACTTTCCACACATTCCCCCTTGGATTTGACTTTGATTCACAAATGCCATCATTTGCACAGTTTCTGAAATAGGTGACACATAGTAGTCCTGCACAATTTGAGGTTTACAGATTCATCTCACATTTGTAACTGGTCCTGTAGCAGAGCCTCAGATCAAAGTGATGATTAAAATCTAGGTTCTGGTGGGAGTTCAATCACTTCAAAGCCTATAGATAGCAACATTAGCATCCAGCCATGCATAGTTTTAGTGTGTGGCTGGGATCAGAAGTCCCAGAGGGAAATGAGGCAGCCTTTCTGTGGAAGCAGATAACACTCACAATGCTCAAAGGTTTAAATCTCAGCTACTGTCAAACCCTCCTGGATGGTGAGGAGTCCTTTTGTGTTTATCCCAAGAAGAGCAGCACTTTTAATTTTTTTTTTTTCCATTCCTGAAATAGTAATAACAGAATTTCCATATATGAGATTAAAAGCAGTGCTGTTACCACAGAAGTACAGTGCAATCTTTGCATCAGTTGCAAGTAGACATCTGTTCTGTGAACCCCCACCCCCCATTATTCTGAAATCATCATTTTCTACTGCAATGCTTAGGATAGTTCCCACTGTATTCCTTTGTTGTCTCATTCAATAATACCTCTGCACATAAATGGTACTAACACAATCAGTTTACCTCTGCTATTATTTATTATTCATGCTGTGGGAGCACACAGAAACCCCAGCCATGGGGCCTTGATCTTATTTGTACTTGCTGAGCAAATACATCCTAAGAGACAAGTTACTGTCCTGAAGAAACATTTTATTTTCAGCCTAAACAGACAAGACAGTCAAAGGGTGGGAGAGGAAATAACGAGGTGAATTGTATTGCCCACAGTCACACCACTAACCACTGACTTATTGAGGACAAGCAGCAAGTCACTGTGAAGTCCAGGAACAGAGCCCTGCTCCATGGGAGAGCTGCAAAGAGAGGCAGTGCCCTGCCTGCCGCAGAGCACAGAGCTGTGATTCCATCACCCTTTCACAGGCAGAGCCCTGAGTGCCTTACCTGGCACTCACACAACCCCTCACACCTCAAAGGCTTGTGCAGAGAAGTTCAGGATTCAGGAGCTACATGGAGCCTGTGCTGGCACAGCTGGGGATCAGCAGCACAGGTGAGATGCTCATTTCCTCCAGCTTTCCTGCATGTCACACAATAACCATGTGGGATCCCTCTAGAGATCCCCCACAGAGTTACTGCTCCAAGTTTGCCTGAATAGTGCCAAAAATACATTTATTCATGCCTGTCTCAGTGGCATAAAGAGCAATTACTGCTTATGGGGATTGAATGAGGAAGTCTGCAGTGATTAAAGAACAGAGCATGGAGAACAGCTCGATCACCTTCACCACTCCTGAAACACTCAGGCTCATTAGGCTCATCTGTTCATGCAGAACAATGTTAATTCACCCAAAAAAGGAGAGGTGAAAGGTTGCTACATGTCCCCAAAGCTTACATATGGCACTGATAAGCTACAAGAGACAAAACCCCCCAAACTGGAAATGAGGGGAAAAGGGCCTTGGATCGCAGTGTGGCTGGAGGTGAAACATCTGTCACATCCAGCTTTCTACAGAGGCAGAAAGCTCATTTATTAACCAACTCTCCACCCAGAGATTTCTATGCACAAAAATATCAGCTAGGTGAATGATGTGAATCTGAATAGTTGCAGGTAAAAAGGCAGAAAGACAAAGGAAACCCTCACCAAAGCTATACGGCTGAAGTGCTCTCTCCTGGTCTTCCCAGATTAGAGCCCAGGCCTCTGTTCTATATAAACACACAGGCTGGCACCATCATCCTGGCCAGATTACAAGTGAAGGAGCAAAGTCTCTCCTAATTTACACCCCACTCTCCCACCTTTTAACCAGCCATCAGATTTTTCTTATGACCTTTTCATGTGCTGCTTTGAAATGATAGCAGTGTATTTTTCCAAAGATGTGGCTCTGTTTTCTGACAGATGGAATAATTTTAATATATCGTTTTACCTGCCTCACCAGGGAGCTCTGCAGCATAATTAAAACACAGGACAGATGAAAAGGTTTATAGCACAACTACATCACTGCAACATAATGTTCACTTGAGTATCACTTATACCTTCCTGCTTCCCAAGGATGCAGCAGAGAGTGCAGTACCTGCTGGATGCCAGGCTCTTTGGGCTGGGACTGGCTGGAGGGAGAAACAAATGCAGTAATTCTGCCCTGTACCTGCTTGGCACCAGCTCAGCACCTAAACCTCTCTCTGCTGGACACTGCTAACCCAAAATAACCCCCACATCGGATAGAGCAGTTCTATGAGAGCAGAAAAATCAGTTGACACGAGCTCACAGTGCAGAGTTCACCTCAACCCCACAGCACGGACACAGCAGCTTCACAACACAGGAAAGACAAGTGTAGTATGGCATTTTTTTCTTTTTTGCTGAACAAAGAAAACAACAGAAAAATTTTAGCATCTAGATTTTTTAAACTACCTTAGAACAGAAATTAAGTATAAAAGGTTTCGGGAAGTCAGCAAATCACCACAAACCAAATAGGTGGATAAAGCACGTGTGAAATAAGTGATTAAAATGGATCTTAAGTAGATGACATTAACTTAAAAATCCATAAAGTAAAAAAATAGTGGAACACACAAAGGCCTTACAGAGAGATGCTGTTATTGAGGTCAAAAACCACTTTACCATGGCACACATTGATAACCCATCGGGACTGTAGGTATCTGTTCAAGAGTGTGAACTAACTGCAGGATCAGTAAAAGGAGAAAAAGTTATTGATTATTATTAAAAATCAGTTGATATGAAGTCATCTGAGGACAAACAGCACTTAGGACCAGAGATATGCTTAAGGCTGATCCTTTTAGTGGCAAGATAAAACAAATTCACTATTTAGACAAATCTCTGTTTTCACATTTGCTTTGGAAATATCAGTATTCTGTGAGAATATCAAGGAATATCTTTTGTGGGACAATATACAGAATATAATTTATTCCACTCAGATTTTAAATTTCAGTATTGGTAATATAAAAATAAAAAATGCCTGCAAAGTTCTGACATAGTATTATAACAAAGGGGCAATGTTAAAAATAAATAAATAAACAAGGAACTCTTTGTAAGGCAATTTCCAGAGGAAACAGAGTGAAAGACTGGATTATTTCTGTATGTGAGCAAATGAAGTTATCTCTGTAGTCAAATAAGTTTTTTGCTCCGATTTTACTTTTAAATAATTCATGCTCTTTTTTACCTCCTTCTTTTGCTAACAGGCTTATGGTTCCTGGTTTTATGTTTAGCAAAAACAAAGGGTGTATTTTCTACTGTAAGACTAAAAACATTCTGGTGTGGTTGGTTTTCTGACATGCATCATGACAGTTCCTCTACAAAAAGCCTTTGAGACACTAGGAGAGAAATGCAACATTCAGGGACAGATTCCTGTTCAGCTATCTGCAAAAATCAGATCTCAGCAAACCTACAGTGCAACAGATTTCTAATAAGCCCTTCTGGCCGTAAACATAGTTTATTGTAACATAAATATGATAATGTGAGGAGTTCTTGGCTGTTGTATTTTCAGCTGTCTTTTCTTAATGAACTCTCCTTTAAATCCTGCCCTTCTCTTGCCAGTAAAAGTCAGTCTTCTCTTGGGTCACTTTCTACTTTTCGATTTTCTCTAAGTATATCTTTAGAAAAACTTTCATTTTCCTTGTCATTCCTTCTCTGTTTCTCTGTGGGAACCTTTTCCCTTTGTAATCCCCCCATGCAGACCCTGCCTTACTCTCCCAGACTGCAGCCCACATTGCTGCCCCAGCCCACAGCCACTGCCTGCCCTGCTGGGTCAGGGTATTGTCCAAGATCACAGCAAATTTAATCTCCTCTACTTACATCTACCCCCAAATCCTGTAAATGTCTTCCCTTTACCTGTTATTTTTAGCATCCTGCTTCTCTCTTTTCATCCCTGCATGAGTTCACTGTCTCCTCTTGATTTCACCAAACATTAAAGTTTTTTCTCTTGTGAGAGACATCTCCATCACTTCCCTATTGCATTCTCTTCTGCTGTCAAATATTTTAAGATAAAGACAACATTTGTATAATTGCAAGCATGATTATAAGACTTCTGCTCTGACAGAGGCAATGACTGGCAATAATTTTGTTTTGCTTTTTAAGTAAAGGAAATAGATGTACTTATGCTTTTTAGTAAAGAATTAATTTCTGCCAACATTTTCAAACAGACAAAATTACATGAGCCAGGCATATAGAGAGTTCTGATAGGCAGAAGCTGAAATATCATCCATCTTCATCCACTGAATTTGTATTATGGAATATATTTATTCTGTGCTTAGGGGGTAACTCTGCATTACTTCCTTTACATATGACAACTGTTTATTCCTCATTCTTGTTTAAGAATATAACTTACTGAAAAATACAACACATTTCATTGAACAGCAGAATTTAACCCCAGTTCTTGCCCTCTTAAACAACAGTGTGGCTTTTATCCTCATTTATTCTAAAAATACAGAAATCCACTGCTCTCTAGCAGTTGAGCAGTGTGGGAACAGGCAATCTGTTGCAGCCAATTCTCTGTCAGACTTGCTGGGTGGTAACTGAGCTCTCACCTGGGAGCAGCTGCAACATAAGCAAAACCACTCATCTCTTTGCACGCAGCTGCTGTGTAGGAAAAAAATGGCAGCACTCAGCTGGTACAGCCTGATGCCATACTTACCAGATATTATTTCAGCATTTATCACTGAATTTGGTGGCATAAACCCTGATGCTCTCCTGTCAAGCTCTTTCACTACTACACTGCACAAGGGACTGCAGAGTGGCCAGCTCAGCAGATGGAACTGTGTGTAGTTGCACAAAAAACCTGAATGCCTTAAAGTGTGGTGGGGTGACCCTGGCTGGATGGCAGGTACCCACCAAAGCCACTCCACCACTACCTCTCCCCATCTGGAAAGGGTAGAGAGAATACTTTGAAAGACTTGTGGGTCAAGATAAGGATGGAGGAAAATCAGTCAGCAATTATTGTCACAGGCAGAACAGACCCGACTTGGAGAAATTAATTGAATTTATTACCAAGCAAATCAGAATAGAGTAAGGAGTGGGTCTCTCAGAGACACTAACTACCCCTGTTGCTGATGGCCCCAGCTTTGGAGGGTCCCTCCTGGAACTGCTGGCATTGGCTCCATCGGACATAGGGGAATTTTCTGGAAGTTTCTCTCCGAAGCCACCCCCACAGAACCCCGACCCTGCCACCAAAACCTTGCCATGCAAATCCAGTCCTATTAACCAAGCTTTATGTGATTTGCAAGAGATACAAAACAAACAGAACAAGCAGTGTGTCATGATAATAATTCTTTTGATCAAACAGCTTCCCCTTTTTATCTGAGGTACGGCAAAGAGGCAGCTCTGACTTCTTTCACCTTGAACACTTTTGGGCCTACAGGAGAGAGATGAGGAGCATCAGTTAAACACTGGAACCCACACCACGCCTCAGCTAAATCATTTTTACAGAGATGAACACATGCAAATTCAGCAGAGACTTTGCCTTGCAGGGTGTGTTGGGCTGTGGACTGTGGACAGCAGCCTAATCGAATTTTGCAGTGAGTATGTGTGAGCACTTTCTGTGTACCTCTCACTTGGGGTGCTAAACTTGAGCATCGATAAATTGACATAAATACAATAGACTTCAAATAGGAAGATAAGCATTAGGCCTAGAACAAAATTCTTAAGCCATCTTGTCTGGATTCCCACCCCTTCAGCACTGCTTCCTGTGATAAGCACTGAAATGCTGTTTTTTCTGCTTCTGGTTGTACCTTTTTTCATCCCTGTGTAACATCACCTTGTTAACATTCAAACAAAACAATATCCAAGGCCAATATTGAGTGCATTAGCAGCACCCTGTCCCAAGACACCACCCTGTTTGGAGACATTTGTAAACCTAAACCTTGGTATTCAATTTTTAATTAACAAAGAAAGCTTAATATGCAATTTTTTTTTTTTTCATCCATCTGGCACTAAAATTGCTGAGTTGCTTTATTGCATTTTCAGGAAGAGTTTGGGACTATTAGAAGAAAATTACAATATATTTCTCTCTCTGTGGTTCACCTGTTTAGTTCAAAGGCAAAGTGTGTTTGGAATTGAGAAAGTAAGTGCTAGAGAAGATATTACCTATACACATATTTTTATGGATTCTTTCTACTAGCAGCATGAAGGCCTTTTTTTGCCTTTCCATGTGTTTTCTCTGCTCTGTATCAGGTCTCTGCATTTTCCTCCCACCAGTTCTTAACACACAAGAGGACAAAAACCCAACCAAAAAGCTGCCATTAATGTCCACAGTTTGACACAGGTCCAACTTCTCTGTACCAATTTAAAGACCCGCTGGTGGTGAGATAACTTAAAAGTAGAATATTTTTATATTGCATTCTAGCACTTGTTCTCCTCAGTGATTCCTTTATCCTCTTGGGGGTATCTTCAGGGATTGTATTCCAAGTTTTTAAATTAAACTCTCGGAGTCTTTTCCTTCTGTTACTTTCAAACTTGTTGCTGAAGGAAATGTTTTTGAGCTTTGCAGAGACTTCTATAATACTTGCTTGTTACAGCTACATCAAGCACCACATTAAAAAGAAATTCAAAGAAACTAGAAACAACTTTGTTTCTAACTGAAAACAGAGATGGAAGAACATATAAGGAGCATGTTAGGAACTGCTCTTTTTCTGACTTAGTTTCATTAGATATCCTGGTGGAAATATAATATGGAACATATGTTCATAAATAAAGTGAACATCTGATTAATTCTATTTGTATGCTTTTAATTGATCCATTTCTCTATACATAATGCACAAATTACCATATCTATGTTTCACAAATGAAGGAAAGCCCACATGAAACCCTAGAATATGCAGTGGAAGAGACTTTGGGGATTTTCTAGCACAAGGCAAGTTTTAACTAAGTCCAGTCTCTTACCTTTCTGAAAGGCATCCAGCACATCCCATTTTAACACCAGCCCCCTGAAAGGCACCACCCTGTGACACACCAAAGGTGCCACCACCCACCCCAGCCAGCCAAGCAACCCATCAGGGCCAATCTCTTGCTGAGGGACTGGCAATTGCCAGATGCTGCAGCAGAAGCTGAATATCCCTTAACAGCACATCTAATTATCTTTATTATCCAGGGGAGGAAAGAAGAGCTCTTTATATCTCCACATGGCAATCGATAGCTGCAGAGCTTGGAGATATAATCCTTGACTTAACTATAATTTGTAACTTGTGCCACCACAGATGTCATTCTTCAAACAGAAGCTGCCCAACATTAGATACCAACTTCAGAGTTCATTACTGCAGCTACTGACAACAGCAGAGTTTTCCTTCCCTGGTGATAAAGGGAGTGTCTATCAGTGCAGTCCATCAGATGCTGAGTGCTAATTGTCTTCCCTCCACAGCCATTACTGCAGGACCAAATAACCCCTTTTTTAAAAGAAGTCAGAGAAAGAAGGAAGAGAGAGTTTCAGCTCAAGGAGGTTTTGTTTTTCTAGATACATGTGCTTTCATTAAAATTGCTGTGCAAAGGAGCAAACCCACAAAACTATGAACTCCAAAACTGTCAATAAAACTGCAAGATTCCTAGGATGCCCATGAGTATCAGGGAAATTTTCCCAAAGATCAATTTCTCTTATGTGAATTTTCTTGTTTATGCTGGCCCCCAACACACTATGATTGAAGTAACTCAGGATTAATTATTTCAGTCATTTACAAACCAAATCAGTAAGTTGTGAAAGAATGTGAAAGCAAGAATCTTTGTCTCTTAGCCTAAAAAAGCTAAAAGAGGAAAGGCTGCATATCTAGGCCCACTCCAGAGCTTGCTGTAACCTAATAAAAAAGGACACAAACTGATGCAGCTTATTCCCCTGGAAACTGGAATTTAAATTTACATTCATTTAATCCAAACACTTCAAAAGGAACATCTTAAAGCAGAATGATGTTCTACAGTTCACACGGCAATTACCACAGGGTCATATTGTCCATTACTGTGGCTCTTCTCCTGCACTGTGTTTTCATTGCTTACTAATTACAGGAATGCAGAATCAATTAAGAGAAAATAATGAAAGGGAATATATAATTTCCATAAATAAAAAGAGCCACTTTCTTTAGAAACATTACATAAGCAAATGAAGGAAATCAGCTTTAATTTAACAGATGGCAATCCATTTGAGGACACTGCTCACCACTAACCCACACTTCCTAATTAAAGAATTCTGTCACTGTGAACCTTTACATATGACTGTGTTATGATCTTTCCTGCCTCATCTGCTTTGAAGGGCTAATTAATAGTAACCCACACTAGCCAATACAGATAGACTAAAGTAAAAAGAGAATTAGATATACATTATCTGGAAATAATGCTCACTCTCTGAAAAACAGCTAAAGAACTTTATTGACCTAACTCATTTAACAAATGACACTTAAGTAATTCATTGACAAGGCAGAACAATGGCAGGACTAAAAGTCTATTAAGTAATTTTTTCTAACAGACATCACACTGCATTGGCTGTAAATTTCTGGTGTAATTAATTAATTAATTAATACTTAAATATTTCAGTGATTAATTTCTATTAAAAGTTCATAAAACATAATGACACTTAGGGAAAGAGATTAAGGTTAGTAGCATTTCTTGACTGGGCTATAAAAAAAATCCATTAAAAAAAAGAACTCCCCTAGTTCAGCCTCAGAACACCGAAAGCATTTATTGCAACCACTGTGAAAACAAAGTGCTGATGTTGCTGATACTTTTGGTGCATTTTCATTTTTCGTTTGAGGATTGCTTTTAGCAGATGTTATTTAGGGACACTTATGCAACTCAACAGATGCACGCAGAGTTTCCAAGTGGTCTGATCCCAAACCTCCAAGGATTTGGCTTAAAATGATGTTGCACTTTGCCCAAATATCTCAGCTCCATCTCTGTTCCCTGCTGAGCTCTGGCCACATCCAACCCACCCTGCAGACAAGATCCTGTCAGCCTTTCCCACCTCATCTCAGCCTCTTCACTGCTCTTGGGCATCCTCCCTTCCCAGCTTCAGGTACTTCAGGTACTTCCTCCCAGTGTAAACTACATCCTGTCTGCAACAAATGGTAGAATTTTTTTTTTTTTTTT